>BMAC01001260.1:157930-195400 GCA_014905375.1 Phtheirospermum japonicum
GAACCAATAATTGCTTTGCGCTGGGAAAGGAATGAAAAATGGTACCTGTTGCTGGAGGAGGCCAAACAACACCCTGGCCTAATGGACCTAACATGCTCGAACGCAGCTTCAGGTGTCATTTGCTTATGTTTAACCTAATTAAAGAATCAATGTTGTAATAAGAATTTATACAAAGTTGATTTATTGATTATTTATTTAATCAATTAGGTATGTCTGATGATGCACCATACCAGGTAACACAGAACAATTGTAGTGCTGCGTCCTCGGCCAGCAGCCTTACAGTGAACATATGTAGTTTTGCCGCAAAGTGCATTGTCTGAAAAAAAATATTGAAAAAAATAAGAAATTTGACAAAAAAAAAAGGCAAAAGAATGAAACCAATTGAGATATTTTGTTATCTATCTGAATATAACCTTCGAGAATCAAACTTACCATGGATAAATTCTACGGCTTGGGATATATCCCCATGCGACGGAGCAAAAAGATAGTCTCTGGTAGGAATCACCAAATGCTCAATTTTGTGGTCCTACAAATAAAAGGCATAATATATTACCAAAAAAAAAAACACTTTGCATTTACTCATGTAAAACTTTAACGTGCCGTAAATAAATAAATTTTTTTACAAAAGGAAACTTGAGATATTCATAAAAAAGATATACATGAAATAATATAATGATTAAATTATTCTTACGTGATATAATGACGTCGGGACTAAAGACTCGTACGGTTCATTCAAGGTAACGACGCCACCTACACCAAGAGCACGTCACGTCAATGGGAAATGGAACAGCTCCTAGCAAAACATACTGCCAAAAAGAGAAATAATAATTCATTAAGTTTTTATTGCAAGATCAAGTCCAAGAGTGATTTAGTCTAATAAATCATAAAATATATATACAAGATTAGTGTATAACTTAAATCTTCGGTTTTCTGGGAATAACAAGCTAACTTCATGATATTATATTTTTATTTTTTTTGGATAAAAAGACTTGTTTTAGGAGGATTCTAGGAACTTTCCCTAAAGGTCACGACATTTCAACAACTGACATTAAAAGAAACATATAAAACAACCGGAAAATAATCGGAATATTGTCCGCACTCGTAGCTTTACAGCTTTTGATGACGCCACCAAGTAATAATTCCACCGCCAAAAAATAATTTATTTTTTTTAAATAATAATCATAGCACAGAGAACTGAGTCATGCTTCCTAGTCATCTATCACTTACATGACACTACTGATACAATCAGAATGAATATCAAGAAACTCAAGACTGTATTTTACGAATTACAATAGAAAAAGAGTTTGATTAGTAAAATCCAGACCCAACCAAAAATACCAGACAAAGATCAGAAAACATAATCATATAAAGCAATCCGTTAATTCGATTTTTAATGAGCTTCAAATATGAATTTCTAGAGTCACGCAATACATGCAGAGAACCAGAAACATGATCAACATAACAAAAGATATATTATGATAACGAAATTAGAGCATCAAATTTCAGAAATTATAAATACCTCATCAACCCTATCCCACCAGCGAAACTCGGTTTGGATCTTATTTCTGACAACATTGTACAACAATGTAGGATAGAAAAGGGCACGAGCCCCTGCTCCGACTAAAACCCGTTTCGGGTCCCACACAACGAGGTCGCCGTTACAAAGATCACCATAAACTTGCTGTTCACCACCCTCAGAATAATCTCCCTCTTTCAGTTCCTCAATATACATCTCTATTGACTCTAGTTAATTAATAACTCAAACCCCAAATCAAACTCAAACAGAATAAAACAGAAATTAAAAGTCTCAGGCCAAACCGAACCAACAATTCACATAAAGATCGGATTTTTTTCACCAAATAATAACTGGAAACCGAAACCTTGTTAGAAAAAAAAACCCTAAATCAAAACCTAATTCAGGAAAAACAACAACAACGCCAATAAAAACCAGCCCTATTCACAGAAAACCTAGTCTCAAATAACAGAGACACCAGTAGTTACAAATTCTCATATTTCCTATTATTCTGCACCAACTCCGATTATCCCAAGATTTGAAATGCAAACCAGAATCAAGAATGGGCATATCTTGATAACGATTTTAAATTTATAAAAAAAAAAAAACAACGCAAAACGAATTAAAGGGGGGGAAAAGTGCCAAACAATTATATGCTCAGAGATCAAGAAAAGTAAAATTCGGGAAGTATATGCCGAGAGGGCCTTTCAATGGTTGTTGGGTGTAGTTTTCTTGCAAACTGTGTGCTCCCAAAAATAAAATAAAATAAAATAAAAAACTAGTAGAATAAAACGGGGTGTTTGTTCTCTCCCTTTCTTTTTCTCTCAACAAACTCCACTGAAAACCGAAGTGAATTTTTTATACTTTCTTTTATATTATTATTACAGTGCGTTACGTTTAATTTGTTAAGGCCGAATGTAAATAGGATTTACCTAAAAAGTCTTGTATGAGAGGAAAAAAAAAACTTTTTCCCAAATATTTATTTTTAAGATATACCGTATTGAGGTAATTAAAGTAATTATGATTTATAAAGTAGTAGAATATGGAATGGGTACAATAAGAATAAGAATTATTTTAAAAGTCAAAGATTCCAATTTTCCTTTTTCATTTGCTCAGTTACCTATTTAATATGACTTAAATTATTAATTACACATAATTTTTAATCAATTAATAATTTTTGGCATTTGAAATTAAATACTGGTGTATTAATTACACAGGGATATATATGGAAAATTATAATTAAATTAATAACTTAATTATATGAATTATTTATTTTTTAATCAGTGTAAAATATTATATTATATTGATATGGGGAGTATTTTGTTTTTCTATCAAGTTATTTCACGACCAACACTAGTGTTTAACAGACTTAACAAATTCATTTCACACAATGTTTAAAATCTGTTGGTTTAGTATTGATGAGACGTGGGATTTGTTTTCTTGTGTTGTGCTTGGTTGATGTGTATTGTTTTATTTGTTTTGGTTGATTAATAAATTAACTATATAAATTGCCAATTTTTTAATTTGTGTGAAATCAACGGTAAAACCAACTATATACTAACATGCTTGTTTTCAGCTCTCCCCCAAAACATTGAGTTTTCTAAATCTTTCCATAGTTAGGTTAGGATTAGAAAGTTGGGATTATTGTAATGTTTTTTTGCGCATGCACCACCACTAGGTCAACTACAGCTTTCAATATAATATTATAGAAAAAATATCATATATTCTAAATAATATTCTCCTTTACTTTAATCTAGAAGTCACAATCCATAAATATAAGACTTTACTCTATTATAGTTAAATAATATTTATTATTCTATAAAAATATAATAAAGTATGATTAATTTTGAAATAATTATTTTATAAATTTGAAAAAAAAAATAGAAATAGAAAAACTACCAAATAAAAAATATATTAGAAAAATGAGGTGTTGGGTCACTAAATTAATTGAGAATTTTGTAGATAAAAATATGAAAAAAAATTAAAAAACTATATAATATAAGTTGTTAAAGAATTATAAAGTAAGGTAAATATATAAGAAACAATAATTAAATAATTATTTTATAATTTTATTATTCTATAAAGATATAATAAAGTGTGATTAATATCTAGATAGTTATTTCATAAATATGAAAAAGAAAAAATTGAGATATCATTAAATAATATGCAATAAAAATACTACCAAATAAAAAAATATTTAGAAAAGAATAATGTGTCGGACCACAAAATTAATGGAGGGGTTTTGTAAAGAAAATATAAATAATGCAATGATAAATAAACCACAAATCTTGAAATCAGAAAAACTATATAATAAATATTATTCAAATTTAATAATTATTTAAAAAATTAAAAAATAAAATACTTAAAGATATATACAATAATAATATAAATTAAAAAAGTCATAAAATAAGTTAAATAAATATATAAGATTAAATATTTAATGCTGCACAATTAATTAATATATTTAAAAGTGAGATCATGACAGAAATATTATAAAATAAATCTTAAAATACTTTTAAATTAAGTAAATATAATGAAGTGTGATTAACTTCAAAATAACTATAAATTTTTACGTTAATAATTTTATAATTACTTATGTGTGTTTTTTAAATTATTCTTTTTATATTTTTACCACTAGTATAAAATTCAAACTATTTTATATTTTTTGATGATTGTTTAATATTCAAATATATTGATTAAGTATTTATAATTTAATTATAAATTAGTAGTTTTTCATCTTAATTTATACATTTTTAAAAGTGAGGAATTGGTGCGCTATGATAATAATATTAGTTTGGAAAACTGTTAGGATATTAATATTATAATTTAATATCACGACTAATTAGTATTTTAATTTTTTATATATTTATATCGTTACGGGACAACAGTATATTACGACACAATTTGAGAATATAACATTCATAATTTTTTGAATTGGTCATGTATCTATATATTGTTATTTTGTAACTATCACAAAATTTTAAAATAGATTATTTTACAATTTCTGTATAACTTACGGGTCAGCTTTATATAAATATTGAGAATTAAAAAATTGAGAATTGTTGAAAATTATTTTGTGCAACAAAAATAATATCGTTTGTATCTATAAGTAAATATTTATGGATTTATAACAATTCTCAAAATCCACTGCGTGGGTTTAATTTAAAACTAGTTTAAAAGATTCTCGATAAGTTTTTACAACAAGTTACCACAACTTCAAAGTACTAAAAACAAAAAAAAAAATGCTATTCTTCTTATTATTCTTTTTGTTTCTTTCTTTTCTTAATATTTCCAGATTCGAACGTTACATTTTGCAGTGACGTTAAATAATCGACCAATTTGAATTGGGCCCATGTGGTGTTGTGTGGTCCACATTTATTTTGACCGCCACTGGTATTATTGGTTTTATTATTCGACTAAACGTCATATAATTAATTTTCAATATTCAATCCTTTTCTTTTTCTTTTTTTTTTCTTTTTTCTTTTTTTTTTTCCTTTTTTTTTCTTCTTTTTTTGGTGAGTATCCATTTTCCTATCTCCAATCTAATCTAGGGGTTTGATACTAATTAAATCTTGCATCTTTTCTTAGAGTATCATCTAAATTTTCATGAAGATACTAATGCTTGGCCTAATTTATCTTGTTTGTTACTAGCGTGTATCTTAACCTAGTTTTAATCAGTATCAGATAAGGAAATGTAATGTTGTCTTAACGAAACTAATTCATCAGTGAGTAATTCGCACACTACCTTATTATTAATGGACTGAATTGGGTTCTATTAATGTCATAATCGATTGAATTGCATTTATATGTGAAACATTAAAATAAAATAAGTATATGATATTTTTTTATTTTTTTTTCACAACAGAGGCACTTTACTTGTATATATTTGATTATCAAACTCAGGCTTGTTCATTTGCACGTCTCAGTTTGCTAATCGGATCAAATTAGTTCTTTCAGGCGTTAATTAGGTTTCCAATGGGATTTAAGTTCCATCCTTCAGACGAATAAAAGATGAAATATCATGTATCAAATTAGTTATCTCAAAAAATAAAATGTACATAAAAATTAGTATAGCAACTCAAGCTTCAAGAATGTTTTCTAAATCAGAAGACTTTCTACCAAGATTATGCATTGAATTGTGGTAAATTTGGAAATAGGATTTGCTTTGAATATAAGGTTTTAATTGGAGATGAGAGCCATATGAGTTTCTTCAAAGTTCAAACAAAGCTCACAAGACTCAAGCTCCAAGGAAATTTCTAAAATCGGACGGACCCATGATGTGTCCATGTTTTGGTCCTGCCAGTCCAATAAACATATGGGCTAGCCCATCAAATTTACAGTACGTGAAGATCCAATTAGGCCCATTTTCAGCTACATAAAAGTCCTTCGAAATTTTTTAGGTCCAAAGTCGTTGACCCTAAGTTAGAAATGTAACCCAACTAGTCATAGCCAATGTTAATCATTCGGTACCGAATCGAAATAATTGAAATCGAAATTTGCATAAAATTTCAAACTGAATCGAATCGAAATTAACTCTAAAATCGAAAAATTAAAAATCGAGATATTTATAAAATTACAAACCGGACTAAACCGAAAACCTAAATATTTATAAAATTACAAACCGGACTAAACCAAAAATATGTTTAAAACCGAATTAACCGAACCGAACTGTATTAATAAAAAATGATAATAAGTAATATAAAAAAATTAAAATTTTTAATTATATTTCGGTTAAAACCGAAGCGAACCGAAATAACCGATTTTTTAAAGTTCTCAAACCGAAAACCGAACCGAATTTACATAAATCCCGAACCGAAAATTTTGGTTCGATTCGGTCGGTTATTTCGATTTTTCAATTTTTTGCTCACCCCTTGTTATAGCCAAAACACAATATTATTGAAGCTTTTTCGGGTTTTTATTTGAGCTTCAACAATTATATTTGACCTAGGTTCAATTACTTTATCGAGTCGAGCTTGATCAGAGTGTTCTCTCGAGTTAAACATGAATCAAACTCAAGTAATTTGTTATTTTTTGTTTTGTTATTTTCTCCTATATAATGAAATTAAAGAAGACTTTAATAGTCGTTCATAAATCGAGTGGTTTGGTTCTTATAGAATATATGTAAATACTCTTTATTCGATCCTCAATTCTATTTTAATTTGCCTCCAAGAATCTATTGAAATAATACAACTTTTGTTTTGTCATTAGAGCCAAATACAACTTTAAAAATCGTTAAACTTGTGTTGGTTATTAATCGGTCAAGTTTGAACGAGCCGAACACAAATCGCTCACCATTTTATTACACATTCTTTTTCGCTTCATATTTTATCAAAAGAAAAATAAAATGTGTTCAATATTTTAAATTCTCCGGAACACCATTTTCATGGCCCAGACCCGGCCCAGTGTATCAAAAATACAAGGAGGTGACACGAGCCAGTCGGGCTGCCCGGGCCGGGCCAATTTCTACACTTCATACATTTAGATGCTAACACTGTCTATAAAAAACTATTTAGCCATACAACTTCAATAAATCTGTTCACCTGCAGTTTAAATTTACTATTGCGATGGCACAACAAACAAGCATATATATGCACCATATTACATTATTAAGGTGTTATATAGTTAAAAACAAATCACTTAACATAAAGAGTCTCTACTGCAAAAGTGAATTCTAGCTACACCTGAATTCCGATAGTTTAATTTTATTTTTCTAATTTTCGAGGAAAGAGAGACGATATTATTTTTCTAATGCTCTACTACAAATTTAAACTAAAAAATTCGATTTCCGATTATATCCACTCACAAACGGCAACGAGCAATTATTTGATGGTCACAAACTTAGTTGCACGAGTTAATGAAACACTGGCTATCAACCGAAAACCAAATTCTATTAATCCATGGTAAAGTACCAACTTTTTAGAAACAACCATTCCTCTCGTTGCATGTTCACTTACGAGGCACTATCGTAAACAGAAAGTTGCGAATCAGTACAGCAACAAATAGCATATCCCCACAAGACTTACAGACCCCTGCAAGCAGAGCAATGGCCATGCGTCAGTTTAAAAAAGAAAGCAAAACAAAATTAGATACAACAAAACCAGTGCTGGAGAAAATTAAATTTCTATGTATATATTTATTTACATTCAACATGTGTGTGTGTATACATGGCCAGCAAATAGAAATATATGCAAGGCATATAATAAGTATCATGACACTCATCTGAAATAAATTTGATGATGACAAAATATCTATATAGTATCTTACACAACAAATTAAGATGTGCAAATTAATCATTAGAAAAGTGGAATAAGAAAATTTCAGCACATCCGACAAATAGTTTCGATAGCCAAGAAAAATACTAATGATTAATGAAAAATATATGGACGATTGTAGCCCCCTCTAGTTGCTCAACAGAGGAGATTGTTCATCATCCTTTCGATGTAGGACACTAAACAATCACAAATAATTTCCACAGTATTTGTGCATAATAAATGTCCCTTTATTTCATGATTTGAAAAGTAAAAGAGAAGATAATTCTTGGATATCCACACCCTGATTTTCAAGCAAATTCCTAAAGATGGGCAGTTTCAAATTTCAACTCAACTATAATAAACGATAAATTCAACCAGCCGAGGCAAATTAAGCGATCAAATATGAAAATGTGGAATCTCATGCCATATAATGTACAAATTTCACAGTCAAAACTTCTTGAGTTTTACACAACGACATAAGGTTCAAATCCATTAATTACACTGCACGATAAAGAAAAACAAAACAAAAACAAAAAAAAGACCAGAGGCAAAATGCTGATAAATAATCCAACTTCCCCTCTAAACTACCACTCCTAAGCAATCTAATTCAACAATTATATAACATTTCTCTTTTTTTTTTTTTTTTTTTGAAAAACAAAAGGTAAACTCATTCCAAACAATTTCCCATCATTTTCACATGAACACTACAAACAATGTAACCAAACTCCCACAAAATCAACTAAAACGAAATATTCGAGATTAATAAATCATATAAAATGAATAACTAATAATCATTTAGGAAATCCAAAGCCTTTCAATTAATCACATCACCTGACTTTCTGGACGAGGATCATTTTGAGCTTGCGGGCGAGGTCCTGTGCCCGAATCTTGCGCTCCAAATTCTTCTTAGCCAAAACGCGCTTCTCGGAGTTCTTAATGTGGCAGGTTTGTTCGCTCCTTATCATCCGTTCGATCCCACTCGACTGCATCTTCCTCTGCATTAAAGCCAATGCCTGATCTAGATTGTTGTTTCGGACCTTAATTCGGATGCCCCGCCATTGTTGCAGCCGACAACTCAGTGAGTCAAACACCAAGAGGGAGACCCCTCGATTCGCCGCCGCTTGAATCATCGTCTCTGTTGGGATTTTGGCCTATTCCGTAGGGTTTCGAGGGTTTTGGTTTTGGGTCGAAGATGCCAAGAGTTAATGTGGATTTATTCCTAATTTTGAAATAGAAACGATTTTTAAAATCTATACTATACTATAAAAGATAAGAAAACAAGGGGTGTTGTAGCACCCTCTCTTATGGACACGTGGCCTCTCATATGCTACTTGTATTAGAATTTAAATTACTAAATTACCCTTGACTCGTGGTGTAAGGGTCCATGGCGGAGCTATCATACGAAGAAATCTCATAACCCCTGTACAGAGTACACTGTAACCCTCCACCAGATCCCCACAAAATAGTCGCGCATCTTTGCCATCGCTAGCACACTGCAACCCATCCCAAGAAACAACCACCGTGTTCGTGTTCCCCATCCTGCCCACTCAACGTCGGCCGCAACTTACAATTGCTCAAACCGTTCTCAATGTTATTGGGAGAATCGAGAGCACAAAATTCAATCGAGAGCAGAGCCTGATCCTCTTGTCGCGCTACGCCAACACGATTTGGCGGTCGGCGGCGGAGAACGCGACGGAGAAGACGTCCTTGGCGTGGCCGACGAAGCGGTGATCTGTTTTTCCCTTCTGCAGGTCCCTGAGTTGGAGCTCGCCATCACAGAGCGAACTGGCCGTCGGAGGAGAGGGCGATGAAGCTTCTTGGATTCTTCTCCTACAAATCAAAACTCATATTTAATTAATACCAGGTAATTAGCTTTTTTGTTCTTCTTCGCTTCTTCTTCTATAAACCGTAACTTGGCTTAGTTCTTTTTACTGAAGAAGATGTCTGTTATTTTAATTTTACTTTTTTTTAGGTATTGGAGTATAACTTATGATTTGGTGATCTTTATTGTTCATGTCAAGTTTTTCTACATGTAATATTAGCCTGTTTGTGTATTTTTTGTTTAAACAACTGGATTTTGATTTTTGTATAATTCATTAATGCAATTAGGAAAGATTGTGTCTTTTTTTGTATAATTTATTCATAACTTTGGGATTAATATTATATTATATCATTACTGATGACAAACTATACAGTTTTGATCAATGTCTGGGGAAATAATCGACTATATACAGTAATTGTTTTTGTGGTATTTGGTAAAAAAATACTACAAATTTTAACTTATTTTATTATTTGACAAAATGTAATATATCATCATCTATGTTATCTTATATAATTAATTCATTTACTAATTAATGGTTGTAATTTTGATGAAGGTGTTGGTGATTGATGGGAAGATGCAGAGTGCCGAAATTGATGAATTTATTTTAAACAAAGAGGGCCTGGATTGTGAGAAGCTGTTTTGAGGGCACAAGATTCTTACAAGGAGCGGGTCATGGTGTGGGATCGATCCGGAGTATGTAACAATGTGAGTAAGTATGCTGAATAGAGATGTAGAGTTTGAACTGATTGTTGACAGTCACTATCAACAATTCATAGGAGTGGAATGGAAATTAAGAGATTTTTAAGATTTGCATTAATTACTACCGTTTGCACGAAAGTTTGCTTAGATTTATGTAAGGATTAATTACAAAAACTACCCCGATGCTTTAGCTTAATTATAAAAAGTTTATTATCTTTAAAAATCACAAATACCTCCACGATGTGTATTTTATATAATAAAAGTGCACACTAAAGAGTGGTATTTGTGTTTTTAAAAGACAAACGAGACTTATTATATCTATGGTGTTATAGTGAATAATGGTCTGTTTTAATATGCTTATTAATTTTTACTATCTCATTTGAAAATATTTTTGTAGTATTAATCTGCTATATTCGATTGGTGTGTCAGGATTGTTAGCCCAATCAGATTTCGTACATTCATGGCACCGTCTTCACCTGAGGGATGAAAGGATGATTTTTTGGTATCTTTTTTTTCCCAGTTTCCTTTTGTTTTGTTTTTTGATTAAGGTTATCTACATTAAATTTGAAAATATAATGCATCATTTATTCTATAATGGTTTTCGATTAGTGTTTCCGATTAGAGTTTCAAATTGAATCCGAAATAATAATGCATTGTTTTTTGACTATTATTTTTGATTAGTGTTTCCTATTATAGTTTTCAAATTGATTATGATTTAGTTTTAAAAATTTTGAATTTGTGTGTATTTGATTTTAACATTTAGTTTTTAGCTTATTCTTTTTAAATTTGTGCGCTTTTTAAATTTTCTATACTCATAACCTTTTATTTTCTTAAACATTTCACCACATAATTATGCACGTGTTGAAATATGAAGCTCAACTTTGTGGGATTTGGGTTTAGTTTTTTTAAGACTCTTGTTATCCTTTTTAACTCCTTATAACTGTCTGGTTCCTTTGTGTTCTTTGAGAAAATGTGATTATTATAATAATATTTACCAAATTTCCGATTTGAAACTCAAGTTCCATTTTTCTTAAAATCTTTCCCATTGATGGGCCTGATGTTTTCTATAAAGTAAAAAAAGCGATTATTGTAATATGTGTATAGAAATTTATTTTTTCTTCAAATTTCAAGAATATATAGCAATCCTTGAAAATTGAATTACAATATTTTTAGTCTTTTAAATTGCTGGTTCTTGTGATTTTCTTTAAAAAGTTTTATTATTATGGTATCATTGTTATGTATATAAAAATATAATTTCTCCAAATTTGCAAAAATGGTGTTTCTTGAAATTTATTTAACATTGTCGGGTCTTGAATTTTTTATTTTTTTTATTTTTTATTACCATGATACCTATATGGGATTATAAGTTTCTCCTAATTTCCGAGTATCTGTAATGAAACATAATTACATTTTGTGTTTAGGGAAGGTGATTAGAAGCCAATGGACGATGGGAAATTTAGAGAGTGTGACGACAAGATTGTTGGCTCCATCGTTGATCATTATAAGAGCACAAAACATTTCTATTCTTAGCCAAGTTCAGGTAATTATTTGTCTTTTTTTTTTTGTAATTGTTTAGATATTATTGAATGATATTGATATTTTTCCTTCATGTTCAGCGTCCGCTGACCATAAACCTTGAGCAATGTCTTGGATGGTAAAACATATTAGTAAATAAAATGGTCTTGCATTTTAAATATTAATATATTATTTTTTTAGTGTTTCCCATTATTGTCGTCGTGTATCCACCTCTAAACTGTAACGTAAGATAAGAAAACATGGGTGTTTACTGTAGCACCTCATCCTTTTGACACATGGAGTGCCTTGTGTTTGACACTTGGCAATACATTTGTTACTAAGATAGATYATTTACTTTTGTGTTACTGGCCCGAATTAATTACTTTTTTCATTTATTTGATTTTTGCTTTTGCAGACTCCACAGTCCACATACTACCAATCCCTACTTCCAAAAGCCTCTCTCGCTCACCCCGCTTCCTTTCTTCTTTGCTCAGAAAGATGGTAAATGTTTTTTTTCCTTGACTTGTATTTTGTTCTCGTGAATTTTATATGTATTCAAGTAATGATATGGTGAATGTGATTGAAGTTTGTTTTTCGCAAGTGTGTTGAAACTTTAGGGTGAAAAGTAATTCAAAATTTACAGTGCTTTTTTTTTAATGCATTTTTTAATTATTCCGCAAATGATATCAATGAAGCAAATAATATCACATTATTTTGTTCTCATATTTTTCAGGAAATATAGAATGTTTACTACAACTTATTTTGTTCTTTATCTGATCATTCAAGATACCTGATTATGATTCCGTTCTTATATTATTATTATTATTATTATTAGTTAATTATAAATTTTGTTTTATGCATTTGTTTGGTTCATATCTGCCAATACAGGTACTAGGCCATTATTTTTTAGTGTTTATAATTATTTTTAATACAATTTCCATATAAGGCGCATTACCCCTTTTGAAAGATGAAAAAGGTCCAATACCCCAATACATAATATGCTTCTCCTCTCACCACCAGCTTACTTTTCGTTCTCATCCGAGACAAATGGTTTAATGCTTTGTCAATAATTTCATTAATTTTTCTATTCAGGTTGTAGAAGATCCTGTATTTTTCAGACAAGGTGCTGACCTTTGTTAGGACACTTTTATTAAAGCTTTACATAGGTGAGGAACATTATTTCTTTTATTAGCTTTCTTTAAGCTTGTCATTTTCTTTTTCTCTATTTAGGGTTTAGAGTTTTGGTGATTTTGAGTTTCCTAAAACTATATATCATTTTCATGTTTTTAAGGTGATTTTGAGTTTCCTAAAACTATATACCCTTTCATTTTTTTAAGACTTGATTTTGTTTCCCAAAAAAAGGTTTTAAATTTGTAAGTGTTCAGGGAAAAGGAAGTCAGTACATTATGGAAGCAGTTAGCTTCAGAGTAAGAATTGAGTAGAATCTACAAAATGATGTAACATTTACAAATTAAAAACTTTAAAATGTTCATAATGTTGAATTTATGATGTAACAATTATTCATATTTAGGATTTCCTATCATATTGCTTGCTTTTGTATGGAGAATTTCCATTACGCCCGATGCACAGAATTGAACCATCAAATTCTGAGGAATTAAAAATTGTCTAATTTTTTCCATGTGAGTTTTCTTTGAATTATGCTCCTAAAATAATTTTCTTTTTTATGTAAAAGTTAATAAAATCGACCATTTTAATTTTTTTTAGTATTGGCAAAGAAGTGACGTATAGCTTTGTTGCTATTTTTTTTTTTTTTTTTTGTAGATCAAGAACATGTTAGGTGGCAGAGTAAGTCTGATAGTCTCTGGTGGTGCAACATTAAGCAGTGATGTGAAAGAGTTCCTAAGGGTTACATCATGTGCTTTTGCAGTACTTGACTATTAAAATTGTATGTGGTCAGGGTAAAGGAAGTTGGTAATTGTTCCTCAAGTGATCAGAGTATGTGCATTTGTTAGCTTCATTAAGAACTAAAAACTCACTTAAATCTAAGCTTCTATTTTGTGGGCAATCATGATATTTAAAGGGGAATCCTTTATCGTGTGTTTCGCACAATGTATAAAATCCCAAAGATTCACTTATGGTCAGCAAAGTCTCTCGCTATCTATCTTTGGGTCTTGTGCTTGGCTGTGATTTTATTTTAAATTGCTACTTTGAAAATTGTTTACCTAATCGTTTCGAGTTTTTTTTCTTTTTATACGTTTTGACTTATGTATATTTCGACTGAATGGTTTTTAATCTTTCCGTTTAAGGCTTTTTTTTTTTAGAATTTGTTTGTATCTATAGAAAATGCAGAAGCTTATTTACGGAAATAAGGATTACGAGACACGCTACATTGCAAATTTCAAGGCAAGTTTTTCTTCATATGTTGAGGTTCGTGTTTAGTTAATTTTGCTCATGGATATATTTATTTCTCAACAAATAGATGTGTTGTTTTATTTCAGTTTGGTGCAGATAACAAGAAGTAAAGAAAGCCAATTGTCTGTAGTTAGATTCTGGATGTAGCAAGAAAGGACCAAATTTTGCATCGGCAAGGCTATGATTCATGGCGGGTGATGGTCGCTTACAACAGACGTGGATGCGGGCTCACCGGTGCCGGGCCAGTTCCTCAGGCCTAGAAGTCCCCTGAGAGGTAAAAATTCCTTGGATATTTGGGAGTAAAAAGGAGAGTAAATTTGATATCCACACACCAAAAAAAAAAAAAAAAAAGAGCAGCAGCACTGTTTTTCATTTTTTCATCTGCTGGAGCTTTTTTTTCCTTTTTTTTTTTGTGGTTCACTTGGGATGGTGAGAGGGTGTTTACTAAATTGGTATTCTTGAACTACTTAAAATTTTTTGGCCTTAATGTCAGTTCTTATAAAGCTTGATGGGTAAGTGTGTGTTGTTCTTTGGTTAAATGGAGCCCGGGGGTATATCAATATATTTTTTTAAATTCTTATTGTTTCGTTTTACATATTCGTTTTACATATGTGAATTATCTCAAATTTTTGGGAAGGGTTTAGAACGTACATTATGGCTAAATTTGCAAAACTTTAGTTGTTTAGTTTCAAGTTGACTATTTTTCTGAAATTGCAAATTAGTCCCTAATTTGTCTAAACTGACCTTTTTTGCTCTTCAAACTACTAAACGATTTCCAAAGTATTTAAGCATGTTAAGTGAAGTCAAACTGTCAGTTTGTACCATCGATAATTCAATATTTTCAGTTTAGTCTCGAAAGTTTCAAGATTTCCACTGAACAGTCGGAGTTTATATCATCATTAAGCATGTGAATGGCATATTTATTGTAGATTATTACTAAATACAACTTAGGGTAAAATTTGCAAAGGAGAAGCAAATGTAATTTTTTCCTTTTCATTTATGATAAACAGGGTCTTCGATTTTTTGTTTTTGTTCAACATGGGGTTAATTGGTGGATTTTTTTCAAAAATAAATATCTCAAAATTTATCACTTAAATCCATTATTTTAAGGTTTGGCCCCATTTTTAAAACCCCTCTCCACACTCTGCTGTCAGTTTATATTTTGGTTAAGAAAATTGGGATTTTTTGTGCTTTTTTGAAATTCGAAGAAAGTTTGCTCTTGGGTAATTTTGAAGAATACATAACATAATATAGCAATTTCATTGTTTTAAAATTATCTCTCTCATATAACCATTTAAAGTTTGTGGTTTCGTTCTTGTTAAGCACCTAACTTGGTTAGACAGCCTTTAATACTATAATTTAAAATCAGAAAGGAGAACAATTGGAACCCCTATGAAACTGAACTAAATAAATTACTTAAAAAAGAATACTAAAGGAAAAAGGAACACCTGAACAAAAAACCTAAAAATACTGAACATCCTAAAAGAAGTTAGGCCGTTTGCCTTAATATTTTGCAACTTTGGTCAATTTTAAATTTGAATTTTTTAATTAATACAATATGAAAATCAATTACAAAACAAGTGTTACAAATATTTAGGATGGGAAAATTATATTGCAGTTCTTTTATAAATATTGCGACACTGGAGATTTCTCAGCTTTTTTTATATGTTAATGATGTTATTAATGTTATTATATCATGAATATGTATAAATAAATTAAAACATTCAAATAGAATATACATGTATATATATGAAGACATCACGCACATACACACACATAATTACATCGAATTATATTTTATATATGTATGTGTGTGTGTCTGTGAGTTATAGTTCGATATAATTAAAATTTCTAAATATAAAACCTAAAATATAATGAATTATATTTATTTAGCTTTCAATCTCACTATTTATATGTGTCAACTTATAATCTCCACGTGTGTATTGGTCATTACTCTTAGTTTCTATTAAATCAAGATACGTTACACATGAAACAAAAATCTCTATTTAAAAGAAATTAAAATTCGGAGAGATTTTTATATTTGTCCAAACTTGCTTGTACAAATCTGACGATCGAAACTTGACTTGCCTGTATCTTGCTCGATGGATTTTTTAAATTGTTTCAAAACTTCTGGGGGTTTTCTAAAAAATATCTAAAATATTAGGGTTCCTTTTATTATTTATTAATTAACCTTTAATTCTCTTTCTTTCTTGAGATCTATGATTGTAAAACTTGTGGTTTTTTTTATTCTGTTTGTGATGCAATTGAAGAAGATATGCGAAAAAATAAGCGTTGGGTTGTGTGATTTATTCTTATTAATGCATAGACATTATGTTAAATTTAAAATGACTATTTGTCAAAATTTAGGGTGTGAAACTCTTCTCTGAGCTTGCGTTGGAAGTTGAAAGTTGTTAACTTCTCTGCTTTGTGCGTCACTTTGACACTGAATATCAAGGCAGACGAGATGACAGATACAACATCGTCAAACTATATATTGCTAAAGAACTGACTCAGATTTGCTCAGTCACATGTGAGGCTGCAGCGGAACGTATTTCACAACACACTAAGATAGTGCCGTGCCAGCCACAGATGAGATGTTAGAGAATTTAGTTGCTACTACAACAAAAGCTGAATCAGTTTCTCGATCCTCTCAGAACCTTGTTACAGAAAAATAATTATTCAGCTCAACAATAAAGATGGTGCTAAAGTCGATTGGCATGAACACTGATGCTACAAAATAAGCCGGCTCATCGAAACATCCAGCAAAAAAGAGCCTCAATTTCGACTCAATAGGCTAACATACCAAACGAAGAAAATACAGGCAGTGCACTTCTTCCTGAGAAGGATTCCATTAAAGGTAAGGAACCGATCCCTCACAAAACTTCTGAAGCAAGCCCTCTTTAAAAACAACGTGATGCTAGCATGTAAAGTTCGACGTGAAACTTCTTATCTTGATTTGTTGTTTATTTTGTCTCTTGTGCTAAGCGTGCATGTATTTTGTCTCGTTTCTTTTTTCCATCTAAATGGTACGATGATCCGATTTTGTTAGATTTATGGATTGAAGGATAGATGATTGTGGCATACACTTTGATCCAATTTTGTTAGATTTCTGGATTGAAGGATAGATGATTGTGGCATAAACTTTGATTCATAGTAAAGTGCTTCAATTAGAATTATCATTGCATTTTTGTGGTTTATTTGGATGTGTGAAGTATATATTTTTTACTAGCATGTAAGTGTTCAAGTGCTTCTCTAAATGAATGGATGAAACAATACAAGAAAACTCGAAGGAAGACAAGTTACTAACAAGCAATCCTTTCGGTTATGTATATGTTTCCTGCTCGATTAACATCATTTATTCAAAACAAAATTGTTAATTTTTTCCCTTTAAATAAGATTACTATTCATTTGATAAATATCAAACTTCTCGTTGGGCCTCGGCCGTGCGTTGTACGGCCGTTGTTTCCTAGTACTATTAATAAATATATAATAAAACAAAATTGAAAAAGTAAAACTTAAATATTGAAAATTGAATTGTTCATGCAATAATTTGTTGTCTTATTAATAATTTTACCATCGTCGTCGCAGCATAAGATTTTTAATCCTTTATGACTTTTCACTCGAGAAATGGTGATATAGAGTTGGTCATGGCTATAAATAATTTTTGGTAATTACAAACCAATAATAGATAGAGTTTGAATACTCTCATATTATGCGGGCATATAAAAAAAAATATAAAAACATAAAATTTATATAATAAAAAATATTAATTTAAGAAAGTGAATTATTAATATAACAAAAAAAAATTCACTTTAAAATTTTGAAAAATTCACTCATTTTTATCACAACAAAGAGTTTTCAAACTTTATACAGATGAGTTTCTGTAATGGATGTCCAATGAAAAAAGTACAATAAACAGTCTCGTTATATATATATATATATATATATATATATATATATATATATATATATATATATTAGCTTTTAAAAAAAAAAACATAAAATTTATTATAAAAAAAGAATATTAAATGTCAGAAAGTGAATTATTAATATAATAAAAGAAATTTTCCAGTACCCAATCTCCATCATTTAACTATTCACCTTAACATTTATATCATAATATCAACTCCCAAACATAGGACACAATATTTATCATTTAACAACAAAAAGAAATAATTTAATATAAAATAACAAAAGAAATCAATCTCATAAAAGCTCAACATGAAGAGAGGTTGCAATCATCCGATACTACGCTAATCTAATAATAATAATAATAGTCAACAAAAGAAACAACACCAATCAATCAACAAAATAATAATTGAAGTAATTAATCATAATAAAATATAAAGTGGGTGGAATTTCAAAATCCAATTATATCTTTATATTTTGATTTCTTTGATGCATGAGAGAAGATTCAATCATCTATTATTCTGTTTAAATAATTCGCATGAAATGTGTGCTTATTAATCTCGAAAAAATGAATGGTAAATTTATAAATTTACAAGAATCATATTTATAAAGATCACAAATTTAATGTTCATCAATTTAAAATATAATTTCTTGGGACTTAATTATAAAAAGTCTCACTCATCCAAAAACCACTTAAATAGTTGTACTATGAAATTATTTGCAAAGTGAATCCAATAATATATATTTCATTGAGTTAAAACAATGTCGCAATATTCTGACCCTATAACTTATCGAAATATAAATTGTGACGAAACACAATGTCATTTACTATACTAATTGGATTGATTCAAAACCAAGATATAACTTTTATGAAGAGAAACATAATAAAAATAAGGAAAACTACTCAATCAACCCAAAATGTGGCAATCATATCATTAAGATTAAATTACAAAATTCCATTAACTTATGTTGTTCCAGCAACATTTTAAGGTTGCAATTAAAATATTAATTCTTGAGATATCCCTAATCATTAATAGTGCAGCTTGAAGTATATAATTTATTTAAATGCAGTTTGAAGTATATTAGTTTGTTTAAGAGTTCTCAATTTATACTTTCTTTGTCGATTTATACTTTCTCTAGTCAATAGTGTTTTTTATTTTATTTTTCCTCGGTAACTTAAAATTTTATACAATTTAAATGAAAATACCTTCTCTTAGAGGACAATCTTAAAAGGGGACAAAAACTATAGAGTAATAGTCCAATTACATGAAAATAAGGGTTAGTATTTAATGTACAAACACCGTCGAGGAAATGTCAATGAATATTTAAACTTTTAAACGAAGATTGGGTTTTTTTGTAGTTAGGCGAAGCCTTATGGGTAATTTTCATAATTAGCTCTACATGAAATAAAATGAGCAAAGGAGATAGTGTTGACCGCTGAGGTCATTATATAGCTCGAGTATAATTACAGTGTAGCCATTTTAAATAGTCTCATCACATTAACATGAAAAGTACCATAGTTACAAATGTATGTATGAACAAAGAAACGAATCTGCAAGTACAACAATTTATATTCATATTTAAGTTATTACTGTGCTTTGTCTAATCTATGCTGCAGCGTGTTGATATATTATCGAGATATCGAATCATATATTCTGCTGATTAAAACAGAAAAAGAAAATAACGAAAATTGCATCAGATCAAGCCATATTGAGTGCAAATTTATTCTTGTACAATAAATTAATCGGGTGTTAAAGAACGAAAAATTACCAAACTAATATATACACACACACATAACATCATAGATTTTCACATAAAACAAATTAAAAGGCAATAAATCAAGAAAACCATCAGAAGCTAACATTTGTTTGAAAAAATATTTTTTTAAAAGTTGATTTCAAAAATCTAAGTTATATTTTACAAATATCCCAAATAATAACAATATAAAGAATAACAGTGAATAATTGTATAAAACATACCACAACTTTTGTAATCTAAAATGAAGTTGCTCTTGCATGTTCAAAAAAGTTCGATAATTCTAATTGCCTCAAATCCTATTTCTCTGAAAAGAAGCATGTGTATATGTTTTCTTTCTTTTACTTTATAAACTTACTTATTCAATTACTTTCAATAAATAGCATAGTTGCTAGCATTGAAGAAAATTACTAAAAATGAAACTGACATCGAGAATGTTGTTGAACTAGAATTTAACTTACCTTCATACGTAACTGTTGACTTGAATATTTATAGATATCCTATTGAAGGTGTTTTGCTATTTGCCCATCCATGGCTGCAATCGAGCTAAAGCTTGAAACGAAGTGAACCTCGCCTTCCAAAAAAGCTCGCACTTTCTCCTGCATAATTTCAACGTCTCACGTGTTCTTTGTGCATCACTACAGGAATGCATATAAACTGAATGCACAATTAAAATCACAAATTCATTTTATTAGCTCGGTTACACTTAATTAAGTAGTAACTCAACTCCGACCTGGATAATATGAGTTCAGGAATCCAACCCAACTGCTCAAGTTTCTGTGAAAGCTTCATTGCATCAGCTTGTCCATATTTGCTCAAAGGCCGATCATGATCTATTTCCAAGAAGGTAAAATGACATATCTAATATTAACTTATTTTTAGACCATAATATTCAAATAAAGCCCAATAGAAGTGAAATTTAAGCTCGTAAATAAGTATTTTCCCAATTAAACGTGATTATAACCCTAAAACATACATGAAATCGAATTTTAAAAAAAAAATAAGTTGCTCTTGCGTGTACATGCCCATATCAAAAGTTTCTTTTTTATTTCTAACAATAATAATTTTTACAATAACTATCTCAACAAAAAAGAAAAAAAAATGGAAAATAGAGAATCGAACAAACTTACCATATTAAGTGCCTTCGAATAATCGACATAAGATCGTGTATTAAATGAAGAAAAACAATTATCCTCAAGATATGTAATAAAAATAAAATAAATAATGCACAAAATATATAAAATAACTTTTTATACAATTTATAAAAATAAATTATATAAAAAAATAAGTAACATGGGAGAACGAAAAGAACAAAGTTTGGCCTCGAATTATACCTTGAAGCCCCAACTCCTTCAATCTAAGATATTCCCCTGGCTGTAATATTTCGCCAACAATTCTGTCCGACTATGATAAATCTCTTTCGTCACTTGTACTTGTCAGCCATCCTGCATGTTGCAATAGAAAGTTGAAGATGACTATTAGAAATGCAAATTTTAAAAGGGAGATTTAGAAATTAACAATTAGGTAATTAAATCCAACATAATGTTACCGAAGAACACGAAAAAGAAATCAATATTGAGAATCAGACAATAGTAATATGGTAATTAAATCTGGAATATAATAACAACAAAGAGAGAATTCAAAGCATAATTCATAAAAGAGAAACAATAACCTATACTCAACCCTAATCAACAAAAATTAACAAAAAATTAGCATTTGAGTCAATAATAAAAAATAATAATCCAAAATCCACTAAATCATACCGAATCTTTGCAAATACTTAAAGATGTTCTCCGTACAACAAAATGAAATTAAGGCAAAATCATTCATCTGTAAAATATTTTTTTTAAATATATATATATAGAAGTACCAAATCACTGACAGTATCTAAATAAGGTTTTGTGCTTTGCATCAAAAAATGTTGCAGGTCCAGAGGTGCTGCAATATTTCATTCGGGGTCTTAACCTGTGTTATTCTGTGATGAAATTATAGGTACAGTGCCCAACATCAGTAAGGTTGTAGCCGATGAAACAATATGAGCAATTAAATCTATCAAATTTCAGATCTTGATATGAAGCAATATGAACAAAAAATAAACTTGCGGATTATGTAATGGAACAATAGCTGCCAATAAAACATCACAAATCTAAAAGAATCTGGATTTATAATGAAAAAAATGGATTAAAAGAACAGATCTATAAAAACGAACAACTAAACAGAAAAAAAAATAAAAATGTGCAAATCCAAATCCATGAATCTGTGAAGGAGAGAAGTAGAGAGATATAAATCTAATAGTCTCAAATTTTTTATTTTTTATCATGACATGATTGCAGAATACGAAAATTGTTTCATGGCATGTTAATCTATGTTTGATCTGTTTCTAGACAAAATAATTCTTCTAGAAAAAAAGTATATCGAGGGAGATAGAAGTCTTGTGCGGTCAAAGAGGCGAGTGAGAGGCGGGTGAAAGAGAGGAAACAGTCGAAACCGTAATGTTTTAGGAAGAGGAAAAAATGAATCAAAATACTTAGTTATATCAAGGCAAAAGAAAACAAAAAGGTACTCCATCCGTTCTTAATTAAATGACATTATGGACTCTTTCTCAATTTTCTAATTAAATGACGTTTAACATATTTTTCACAATTTTCTCGATTCTATCCCCATCATAATCCTATAAAATCTCCTACTTTTTTTTAACTAACTACTCCCACAATAATTAATTTCCTTATTTTCTAATAAGCGATACTCTTCCTCTCTAGTACTCCTATTTCATAGGAAAGACTTCTCATCATCTCGCACGCAAAATATTTATCCTTTTCCCTCTTTTTTTTTACTGCGAAAATTTTTCTCTCTCTTTTTTTTTTCGTGAATTCTAATTCCCTCTTTTTCTTGAAAAATCAATGTCATATGACTATTTATAAAGAGAGTAAAATTTAGAGAAAAAAAAATGGTGATAATTGAAAAGCCACCATGAAAACAGGCGTGAAGGCCAAGGATGAAGATTTAACGACAAGTGCAGATATAATTGTGAAGGCTGAAAAGAAAGAATTGAAGAATAAGCAAGAATTTGATTTGAACAAGTTTTAAGTTGGTGATAAAGAGCTTGATGACAACCCAGAGATTCAGGAAATGATTATTTCAATGTTGAAAATCATTGTTCCAAATTACTTCTAATTGGAACCAATGTTAGAATAAGTTGATGATTGGAAATAATTGAGAGATGAAAGTTTTTTTTTTTTTGTATTGTTTTGTTTATTTTTTTGTTTACTTTTTCTAGTAATTAGGTTGGAGCTTTTATTTTCTTGTATAAATATGGTGCCATGGTGATAGGGTATTTATTTTCACGAATTATGGTGTTAGTGTTTCTTTTGCAAGTGTCGATCATGATAATAACAGATAGCGTATGATTTCTAAAAAATTTTCAAAATTTTCACTTGTTTAGAATTAACCTTTCGTCGAATTTTTCACTGTTTAGAATTAACCTTTCGTCAGTGGCTTTAGTTGCAAACTTGTAGTAAAGCGCAATCAAGCAGTCGGGCTATCACCTCTTCTTATTCTTAGTCGCATGGGACTTAGAGTGCTTTCCTTCGTAGATTTCCGGATTTCACCCCTACACCAGCTCCCATTTCGCTCGACGCTACTATGGGAATCGCTTTTGCTTTCAAGAAAGTCTTTATCTTGCTTGAATTATTTTATTGCAAAATGACCCCATTTATTTTTTAAAACTACAACAACCCTTTGAATCTATTGTTATATGGTAAATAACACTCTCAACATCCTTAAATGGGGTCTTTTTTAATATACAAACTGCTCTTGTGAAACAATCTGCTACAGAAAGTCTCAAATTCACGCTTTCGAGCGCGCGATAACTCCTTACTTCTCGATCACGAAAAAACGCCGTCTTTTGAAAAATGAGAAAAAAAATATTAAAAGATAGAAAACCCTAACCCTTAAAATAGGCTAGAAAAGTTACAAACAGTCTCTATCCTAGTAAGACTCCGACCCAACTAGAATACCAATTAATGTAAATAAGAAACGATAACTTAAGTAAAAAATACGGGAAGGAAAATTAATAAACTCAAATAATAATTAATCCACATAGCGAGCAGGCCTTCTCTCATTAACTCTTTTCGGACAACCTTCGACGACGGCCCCTGCATGGTTTGGTTGAGTAGTTTCATCACCACCACCTTCAACGACATTAGCGTCAGTAGCAGCATCCTTGCTCGTACCACCTTGATATTATTTGTAGTTTTGAAAGATAAATGGGGTCTTTTTGCAATTATGCCAAACCTCTTGGATTACTTCTGTTAGTATACCTCGTTTTGAAAATTATAAAATCTGAAAAATCACCCAATTCCATTAAAAAATGCATATAGAATTCGAATTAATTACAAAATTGACCCCATTTATTTTTTTAAAATTGCAACAGCCCTTTAAATCTATTGTTATATGGTAAATAACACTCTCAACATCCTCAAATGGGTCGTTTTTAATATACAAACTGCCCTTGATATTTATTTGTAGTTTTGAAAGATAAATGGGGTCTTTTTGCAATTATGCCAAACTTTTTGAAATCTGCCATCTTATCTCAAGTCTCTGTGATACATAGTTATATGTAGTTATGTGCTACCCAATCAATTTAAGTTTGAATCATGCTATGTACACACAAAGACACATTCTCTTTGCTGCTAGTTTGCATGTACAGTCCAAAGTCTATGATGAGAAAATTGTGAAGACTTTCATGGTAATAGCTGTACCATTTTCATGTCATAAAGGGACCTTGGCAATGGCATTTCATTTAGAAACTATATTATAAACAAGGCTCTGTGTATTCTTCTATATGTGGCTGAACATTATGTCTACATAGAGGTCTGTAATTATATTTCACCTCCAGTTTTCGATTTGATTGGAATTTATTATTTATATTCAATATTTGGTTTCATTCTTCACTTTTCATTTTTTTTTTCCAGGAAAACCTGTTTGGTGTTAGTTTTCGAGTAATAGTATTTTTATATTCCGAACATTCATAACAATATATAAGCGATCCATTGCCTACTACAACCCCATTTACTACACGAAAATAAGATTGGCAAGATATGCTAGGAGACAACATTGACAGGAATAGATGAAAACAAGATTGACATGATATGTGCAGATGAATATGCGTCTCAAACATCACAATATTTTTGTAGCAACTAAACCAGGACACATTTTCGTACTCTACACGTTCCCAGTCCCATTACCCAAAATTTATTCCCCTAGATATTTTTTACAAATTGTCAGATATAAAGCCGAACAGTTGATACTCTTCTAACTCTTATTTGGGTTTTACAACAAAATAAAAATTTCACACAGGAAACACATCTATGACGTTCTGGCTCCATTTCTTAACAGTATTTTAAATCGAACCACCAGATACTGACAACTTAGCTTACGAAGCTACCAAACGATGACATATGTCGTCCAAAGCAACCAAAATTTAATATATAGACTAAGGTGTCAACGACATTAACAAATAGGCTGAATTTTCTAATTTTATTTCCACCAATTTTCTTATAAGTCAAAATATTGTGCTGATATATACCTGAAAACATTGTTTTGGTTGGATACAATTTTGGACCATGTCGGATCCATGATGTGTCATCTTTTGGTTCTGATAGCGCAATAAACACTACGAGTTGATCCATCCAGGCCCATTTTCAGCTACATAATAAAGGACAAATATATTAGCAATGAGGGTTTAGCAAAAAACAAAAAAAAGGAACCAAATCGAAACGAAAATGATTTTCGGTTTGAGAATCCAAAAAAATCAGTTTTATCTATTCGATTTGGTTTTAAAAATAAATTTTATTTCGTTTCGATTTTAACCGAAATATAATACGAGAATTTAAAATAATAGTTCTTATATTATTTATTATTATTTTTTATTAATTTGGTTTTAGGCCGAAGCAACTAAATGTTCACCCTTAAATTTTATAACAATAGTCTGGTCACTCCTTAGCTGCTGTCCAAAAATTCATTCTAATCCAAGCTTTTCACTTTTAGCCATCTGAATAACGAGTGTAAACGGATGAAATCAATAGAGCCAAACACAACATTTTAAAATTTGTGTTTAAAAACTCATCTTGGTTATTAATCGGTCGAGTTTGAACGAGCTTTATACTATAACACAACTCGCTCATTACTTTTACACATTCTTTATCGCTTCGTATTTTATCAAAAGAAAGTGTTCAATTTTTGGTTTGTTACAAGTAGAGTTGCCTAATTGGACGGGCTGGGCGTACCAAAATTTCTTGAAGCACCATATTTACATAGTATAAGAGAAACAAAAAACACTTGAAACAAAGATCACTTAACAATGATCATTTATATGAATTCGTGGAAACAAGAACCGCCACAAACACATTCCCTATCAACAAAATATAAACTTCGTCCGATAATATAAATTAATCCGATTAATAAAAATATTTACATCTAGGAATGAAATAATAAATACCGATCAAACCAGCCTCAAGAACATCGACGAAGCTTTCTGATGCCTAATTCTATCAACCTCGCTCCCTAAATCATAGTCAACGTTCGTTTTAGCATCGTCCTCGACATCACAGCTCTGGGTCATCACAGTCTATCCACCATTAATTAGCTTCTTTATACCGTTTGGTAAAGGTTTATAATCAATTTTGATAGCTGTTTGGCATAAAAAAATCCGAAAAAAACAACGATTCGTAAAATTTTCTAATAACCTGATAGCTACTTAGAGAAAATTTTATTTTCCTCATTTCTTTTATAAAATGTTATTTTATATACTAATATATTATTTTATAGTTTTACATACATATCATCTTTAGACATAATGAAATATTTGTTTATCAAATTAATTATATTGGTATCAGTGTTTATATTATTGAAGAAATCTTTCTTTATAATTCTAATTTTATAACATATTATTTTTCATACACCATATTATTTTATAATTATACAAAAATATTATTGTTATGAATAAGGATTTTTTTTATTTATCAATATAATATTATAGTATCATTGTCTATATTTTTTTCTCTTAATTTTAAAAATATTTTTAGGAAGTCTTTATTTATTATTTTAGATTTATTCATTATTATTTCTACATTTTCATTGATTTATATATATTATATTTCTCAATTATGAGTATATTGGTAAAATAATTTTCTATTAACTAATTTACCAAGGTAGATTTTAACGAACCGTAGTACTTCCCTATATATTAATGCAAAATCCTCTTATTTTATATGTCTATTTCTCACGCTTCGTTAGTTTTGAAAAAAATTATGGTGCTTCGGTATCATCCCAGACTGATATTTACCTAATTTAATATTTTCTTTTTATTATATTTGACCTAATATAATATTTTTCTAATATTATAGTTTGTCCAATTTAATATTTTCTCTATTAAATGTTACCTAATTTAATATTTTCTTTAACATATTTTGCCTAGTTCAATATCTTTCTTTTATTTTACTAATATAAAATATAAATAAGTTATAACAATTAGAAAAAATCTATATATGTTGAATTAATTTTTATTTATAATAAAAATTAAAATAATGTTATTTGAATTTTAAATATTTATTTAAAAGAAATACGAGTTATATAAAATTATTACAAAAGAACAATAAATATACAAAAATTATTTTTTTTATCTAATCATAATATAATTAACTGAAAATAAAATTAAAAATATATATGAAAAACTATTGTTACGCCAAAAGAAAAGAAAAAGGAAACAAAAAGATAAAATAAATAATAATAAATTATTATGCATAGAAAAATAAACATTAAATATATTATAAACTTATTTATTTAATCTCAATATAATGTATTGATACACACATTATATATTTATACGAAAGTGTCTAACGCAGAAAAAAAAGGAAACAAAAAATAATAGTAACATAATATTACATATACTAGAAGTTAGATGCACGCCGTTTTTTCAACAGAATTATTTTAATTTTTTATATCACATATTCACATGTTCAAACCTAATTTTCTACGAATTTTCCCGTAAAGTTTAGATTATTTTGATATATTTAGTCGAGTAAGCCATGTAGAGGCGTAGAACTTTCTAGAACATTATGGACTTTCCTTGGTTTATGCTTGTATATATAAGAGTTGCCTATAGAATCGTAGAATTCTCTAAAAGGACATCTACTGGCTTAGTATGGAGAACTGTAGGAAATATGGTGGGAATTTTGTAGGATGATCCAGAGAGTTCCATAAGAGGAGTTGGAACACCTATAATAGGAGCTATGCTCCTCATTTGTAAATCACATTCAAACAACCAATTTTCTTCGGTATATTTCCACAATTCTATTTCCTCGCCCACAACACCATTTTCTTAATTTCGAGGCTGACTTAGGAACTACGTCCGCCCACAACACTATCTTAATTTCTTGTGATAGAGAGGCTAACTTAGCTACTCCGCGGAAAGGAGTTAAGGGCCGCTTGTAAAATCTAAATTTCTTATGACTATCTTAATTTCTTGTGATCGAAAGGCTAACCTAGCTACTCCACGAAAGGAGTTAAGGCCGCGTGCAAAATCTAAATTTCTTATCTTATGACTCCAAAGGCGGAAAGGAGTTAAGGTCGCACACGCTAGTGCAAAATCTAAGTTTGAACCTTCGCCATTATGAAATCATTGATCGGGAAATCTTGATCTTGATTGGAAATTGATTTTCTGCAAAACTTTAAAGTTGCACGAACAATCTAACAATCTTGATTGGAAATTGGGTTTCTCCCAATTTTAAAATTGCACAAGGACAATGAGCCAAAAAATTCCGATAAATTTCTCGTGCCCGCTCAACTTTATTGAAACGAAGCAAATATTGAACACATGTTTTTTCTTCCGATAAAATATGAAGCGAAATGAATGTGTGATAAAATGGGAGCGCTCAAAGTGAACAATCGGAATGAATTTTTTTGAGTAGAGTAGCTAAGAGGAGACTATTGCTAATATATGCCTTTGTGAAAATGGGCCTGGATGGATCTTCAAAGACTGTATTTTCTAGTGGTATTATTGGGCTGGCAGAGCCAAAACATGGACACAACATGGTCCAATATTCCAAAACAATGTTATCAGGACTATAAATGTTACAATTGTGTACAAGGAATAAAGATGATACATAAATCAAAGATTTAGCTTACAAAAGTTCAGCGTTGTTTCAATAGATTCTTGGAGGCAAATTAAGATAGGATTGAAGATCGAACCAAACTACTCAATTTATGAACGACTATTAAAGTCTTGTTTGAATTTATTATGCTTGACACGATTCCGACTCGATTAGTAGAAAATAGCTTATTAATTGAGTTTGATTTGTGTTTGACTTTTGAGAACACTCTGGTCAAGCTCGTCTCGATAAGTGATTGAACCTAGCTCAAATATAATTGTTGAAGATCAAATAAAAATCCGAACCAGCTTGAATATGCAAATTACTTGTATGCGAACCCTACTCACTTGACTCACCCAACCGCCCACACGTTCCTCTCTCTCTCTCTCTCTCTCTCCCTCCCTCCCTCCCTCTCTGCCTCACACGCTTGACAATAAAATTAGGTTTGGCTGAGGTTTTTGTTTTCAGGCGAGGATGGCGGTGGCCCCCGGTGATAGCGGTGACTTGCAATGGAGCAAGCATAGTTGCTGCTAATCTTTTCCCATTCCTTCTCTCTGTTGGGTTTTCTAACTATGATTTCGGTGGATGAAATTTGCACTAAAAAAAAAAAAATAGTGAAATGTTGACGGGCGAAACCCGTCAGCATTTAAATAAATAATTTGCTGGCAACATTAACGAACCCATCAGCGAATCCCTCCGCCATAACCCGAGATCCGTCAGCAAATATTAACGGGTAATGAATGCCGTCAGCAAATGCTGGCGGGTGATATCCTTCAGGAAATTCGAATAATACTTTTCAAATTTTATTTCATTTTTTTATTTAATTGAAATTTTTACCTAATTTTATTTCAAATATCAATAATTCAATAAAAAAACTAATTTGCATTTTCAAAAAAGAAATATAAAATTAAAAATAAAATATAATTAATTAAAGTTTTTATTGTATAATGTATAAATAAACTATCAAATATAAATATTATTCATTTCTAAATCAACTAAATCGCCGCATCATCATCATTCATTTCTAAATCAACTAAATCGCCGCATCGTCATCATTATCATCAGCAGGAGAAGCAGTAGGAGAAGTAAGAGCAGGAGCAGGAAGTAGAGCAGCAGGAGCATGAAAGGACCGCCATCGACGTCGCACTGCCATCGCTCGAGCAACTTCCTCCATCACTCAATTTTGGAGAGTTGCCTCGTTCTGAAACTGCTGACGTGCATGCTCCTCACATATGGCTTGGAGTTGCTCCTGATGTGCACACTTGGTCGTCTCGACCTGCCTCTTTAAAAGTTCTATCTGTGTCTGGAGCTCCGAGACACGACTCTCAGGAACAGAGGAGGTACCGCCTTTGGTACTCTTCGAAGCCAAAAGGGATCATAAACATTCTGGGCCAAACTGCCGAACCTTCTTCACCCCGACGGTCTATAGATAGACCGTGTTCTCGTCGAAGGAAGCAGGATTTGGTGATGAAGTACGAGTCTCCTCCAGACGTCTTTGATTCTCCTCCTGCAATATTTTGATTGATGTATTATTTACGGTTACGATGATTAAAAATAAAAGATATATATTTATATTAATTACATCTAAAAAAATATATAAAAAAGTCTGTTGCGACTGAGTATCATTGAAAGAACCGTCGGGTCTCTGATGCATGGTCAAGAAAGCTCGAATGCATTGAGTTCCCTACCCAAATCCTCGTGTTATATACAATATTTTAATTAGTTTTTAATTATGAAGTAATTAATTACTTACGATTTAAATTTACAAACATATTTTAAAATAACTTACTAGCCGACGTGCATGATCAATCGCAGTGCGAGACCCTCCTCTGTGCTTGGCTATCCCAGTACCAGGTCCGCTGGGTTCGCTTAGCTTGTTTCTGCTCACCTGCTCCGATTGCTTCCTGTTCACTGGTTTCTCGAATTCCACCAGCCATCTCCTCCAGATTTGTTCGCCGACGCACGTGGCCACCTTCCCCTCCTTTTTCCACGCTTTCTTTCATTTGTTGAGATGGCTGCGCCACGAGGTCGCCATAGAACTGTAGAAATTCTTCTGTACGACCGCCTCAGAATATACGCTCGGGTTCTAATAACAGCGCTTCTGCAAAACAAAACAGTTTGATTAATAAAATCATTATATATTATAATTTTTAAAAATAATATTAGTTTAATTACCAAAAACCCGGTCCACCAAAATTGACGATAAAAATTGGGAATATTCTTGTAATTCCACCCATCGGGGTGTACACGAGCCTTGTGGATCTCCCAAAGGATAATCGGTAACTCCGATGAGTCACTGTTAGAGGTGTTGAACTGGTTATTAACTGCCGGTTAATTAACCGGCGGTTAATAACCGATGGTTAAGGTTAACGGTTTAGGGTTAACCGTAACCTAACCGATTGAGAACCGGTTAAGGTTACGGTTAACTGAACCGGCGGTTAACCGTCGTTTTTTTACTTTTTTTTTTGTAAATTAAATTTAAATAAAAATTGAATAATTGAATTTAAATGAATTTAGAATGACATAAATAAAATTTGAATTTATGAACATTATATTAATTTAAAAGAACTTGATTTTAATAAATTTAAAAAGAACTTGAATTTACAAACAACCAAATTAACAAGATGATGGAATTTATTTCAAAATAACACAACAAAATCACATTACAAATTAAATTATAAGATTTTCTTTTTGAAGTAAAAAGTCTAAAAAAAATAATTAAAAAAAGGACTTGAATTTAATTCTAATATTAGAAATTAAAATTAAATTTTAACTTGTAATATTAGAATTAAATTGCCTACGTATCCTCGAAAAGGAATCAAAGTCCACGTAGTTCAATTTTTTTGTTATTGAAAAAATAAGTTACAAAAAAAAGGACCTGAATTTAATTCTAATATTAGAAATTAAAATTAAATTTTAACTCGTAATATTAGAATTAAATTGCCTACGTATCCTCGAAAAGGAATCAAAGTCCACGTAGTTCTTTTACTTACCTCACTTACCTACTTACCTATTCGTCGTTGTCGTTGCTTCTCGAAGTGGTATCGTAATAGTCGCTCTCTTCGCCTTCATCCAATTGCATTTCTTGTTCTCGTAATGGGAAATTGCAATAATTGCATTGCGCTCGAGGTTCGCCGTTGATTTTTTTTTTTTTGTGAAATGCAATCGAAAGATGGTCGAGAAATAAATTCCTCGGTTTCGATTGAGGCGGTGGCATATCATCCGCTCCCTCCTCATCCTCATCCAAATTGACGGCGGCAGCTTCTTCTTCATCGGAGCTCGGTAATTCCTCTTCAAAATTGGTTCGTTGTGAGTCGAAGTTGATTTGATTATATAGGTTCTCAACTTCTTCCGCCGTCATCTCATCGGAAACGTAATATCCGGTGACGGCCGAAGAATTTCGGCGAGATCCTCGACCTCGACGAGAAGAGGTTGGAGTGTTGGTATCGACATTACGGGAAGCGCTTAGCATATATTAATATTATAAAAGATAATTAAGTAAAACGAGATTAGGAAGGAAGAATAAGAATATTGTTGTTTATTGATAATATAAGAGACTTGAAATTAGAAACTTCACTTTTTAATCTTGAAAATATAAGAGAATAAGAAGAATAGTATAGATGAAATGGTGTGAGGATTGATGTTGGAGAGTGGGATATTTATAGGTGTCAAAATCTGGAAAAAAAAAATTCAAAAAATAGCCGTTGTAAACCTGCGGTTAAACCGCCCAACGGCTATGTTTTTTGAATTTGAGCCGTTGATCTTCAATCTCAGTCGTTGATTATCAACGGCTATTAACCGCGGCGGTTAAAACCGTCGGCGAAGTAAATTTTTTTATTATTATTTTTTTTTAAACCGGTTAACCGCGGCGGTTAAGGTTAACGGTTTGGTTAACCGTAACCTAACCGCCGGGAACCGGTTGACGGTTACGGTTTTAACCGTGACCGCCGGTCAACGCGGTTACAACCGGCGGTTAACAGCCAACCGCTAACCGCATCAACACCACTAGTCACTGCGTATCCTGATAAAATATAGAATTTTATAGGGCAATATATTGAAATAAAGAATTTATTACTTATAAAAATTAAATTAAAGTTACTTAACTCGGGGGACGACAAAGATCTCGATCATGCTAGGACATGGTGGCATGAGTCCTCTCAATGTAGTGGCCTCGGACGGGGTGGCTAGGACCATCGGCGGGGTCGCTCCCGATAAGTCCATTATATCATCGTTTTCATCGTCAATCTGATGATGATGAACCAAGAGAAGCACGCGCGAAAATGGTCCTAGAGAAGAACACCCACGACATCTACCTCTCATCTAAAGAAATATCAAAATTTAAGTTGAACCGGGTATGCAGGAAGGCCCCTAAATAAAAAATGTAATTTGTATGTGTGGGGTAAAAGTAAAAGTGTCTTTGTTAATACATGTGTGGCCAATGGCCATGCTCCACGTGTTTCAAATCAATTTCAATTTAATTTTACGAAGAGTTTTAGAATCTGTAAATTAAAGTAAAGGCATATCTGTAAATTTACAAACATATATCAATTTACTTACGATCTGACATTCACGACCAATCGCCGTGCGAGACCCTCCTCTGTAAGCTGTCGTCGGGTTTCAATTTTTTTTAATTTACCGACGGACTTTCAGCCCGTTGGTGATTAGTTAAATAAATAAAATAATAACAATAATTTAATTTTAAAGATGGCTTTCGCACGTCATTTACTGATAATTTAATTACTTAAATAAAAAATAATAACTTTGTGCGGCACGTCGTTTTACTAAATTCTCAAACCCGACTTTGTACATTTCAACTAACTTATCAGATTCTAATTATTTTTTCAGTTTCAACCCATCAATAATTTTATTAGCCTTAGTCAATTTCTCAATTATCTTAACAGCATTCGATTTTCTCGTGATTCAAGTCCTCGATATCTAAGCTCATTGTTACAATCATCGTGCTCTTTTTTTTGTGCTTTGAACAATTATCCGAGCATCAAATGAATAGTTAATCTCATTATTAATTAGAGATTCATAAACATCAAAAATTAAATTTAATAACAAAATCTAACATTTGGCACACGATTGAAAACCTAATCTAAAAATCTCATTAATTTCTCCCTGGAATTTTATAAATGTTGAAAAGGTAGGGTGAAATGGGAACATGGGTATATTGGTTCTTTTGTTGGATTTGTTATGATTAGTAGTGGCTGTTGTTTCTAGTTCTCTAGGTTTCTTTATATAATCATATCTTATAATTATCACTCAACTAACAAAAATTAAATTTAATAACAAAAATCTAACTAGGACATGGTGGCATGAGTCCTCTCAATGTAGTGGCCTCGGACGGGGTGGCTAGGACCATCGGCGGGGTCGCTCCCGATAAGTCCATTATATCATCGTTTTCATCGTCAATCTGATGATGATGAACCAAGAGAAGCACGGCGCGAAAATGGTCCTAGAGAAGAACACCCACGACATCTACCTCTCATCTAAAGAAATATCAAAATTTAAGTTGAACCGGGTATGCAGGAAGGCCCCTAAATAAAAAATGTAATTTGTATGTGTGGGGTAAAAGTAAAAGTGTCTTTGTTAATACATGTGTGGCCAATGGCCATGCTCCACGTGTTTCAAATCAATTTCAATTTAATTTTACGAAYAGTTTTAGAATCTGTAAATTAAAGTAAAGGCAWATCTGTAAATTTACAAACATATATCAATTTTACTTACGATCTGACATTCACGACCAATCGCCGTGCGAGACCCTCRTCTGTAAGCTGTCGTCGGGTTTCAATTTTTTTTAATTTACCGACGGACTTTCAGCCCGTTGGTGATTAGTTAAATAAATAAAATAATAACAATAATTTAATTTTAAAGATGGCTTTCGCACGTCATTTACTGATAATTTAATTACTTAAATAAAAAATAATAACTTTGTGCGCACGTCGTTTACTAAATTCTCAAACCCGACTTTGTACATTTCAACTAACTTATCAGATTCTAATTATTTTTTCAGTTTCAACCCATCAATAATTTTATTAGCCTTAGTCAATTTCTCAATTATCTTAACAGCATTCGATTTTCTCGTGATTCAAGTCCTCGATATCTAAGCTCATTGTTACAATCATCGTGCTCTTTTTTTTGTGTTTGAACAATTATCCGAGCATCAAATGAATAGTTAATCTCATTATTAATTAGAGATTCATAAACATCAAAAATTAAATTTAATAACAAAAATCTAACATTTGGCACACAATTGAAAACCTAATCTAAAAATCTCATTAATTTCTCCCTGGAATTTTATAAATGTTGAAAAGGTAGGGTGAAATGGGAACATGGGTATATTGGTTCTTTTGTTGGATTTGTTATGATTAGTAGTGGCTGTTGTTTCTAGCTCTCTAGGTTTCTTTATATAATCATATCTTATAATTACACTCCAACTAACTCACCATAACAACAGTTACTACCAATCATAACAAGTCCAACAAAAAACCAATATACCCATATTTCCGTATCACCTCAACTTTTCAACACCAAAAAAAATTTAGGGAGAAATTGTTATGAAATTCATTAGATTTGTTATTAAATTTAATTTTTCATATTTATGAATCTCTAATTAATAATGAGATTAAATATATGTTCCATACTCGGGTAACTGACGAGCGTCAAAAATAGGGCATGATGATTGTAACAATGAGTTTAGAGATCGAGAGGATTTGAATCACGAGAAAATCGGATGTTGTTAAGACGATTGAGGAATTGACTCAGACTAATAAAATCATCGATGAGTTGAAACTGAAAAAATAATTAGAATCTGATAAGTTAGATGAAGTGTACAAAGTCAGGCTTTTTATGAAGGTTCGGTTGTTTATTAGTTTTTTTTTTTTTCAAATCTAGTTTCATGCTTGATTTTGATAAGTTTTTTTATAGAAACATGATTTTGTGAACTTTTTAAATTCAAGTATTGCGTTTTATTTATGTAGAAATATTATCACTTTTGCATTAAATAATCACATTTTCTCTAAAACCTGTCACTTATACTAATATTCAAGCATTTAACTTAAAATAAGTCATCTTTAATGCTTCCATTTTTACATTAGAGCGTATCACTTTTTCAATAAAAAATATCATTTTTGCACTAAAAACTATCACTTTACAAATTATTTTATAATCATGCATTGATGTAAAAACATAACAGTGTCACTTTTGAACTAAAATGTGTTACTTTTCCACTTAATTGTGTCACTTTTACACATTATATTATAATCAGTTGTTAAACTTAAAATATAATAATGTCGCAAACACAACATGTATATCAAAACATAAATATAATTAAACACAACTTGCTGATCACCACGGCATTTCAAAAATCCACCACGCACTTTTTAAAATTTTTTAAAACCACCATCACATTTTGAGAAAAATTTAAAATCCATTATTGGAGGGACGAAATCTCTCGGCCGACGCCGTACACCACGTCAATCAATCAAAATTAAAACATACCATACATTAAATCAACATAGCCGATTACCAGCGCATTTAAAAATTCAAACTACTTTGAATACCCGCGTTTTATGCGGGCATATTAAAAAAAGGCATAAAAACGTAAAATATATCAAAAATAATTATTAACTTTAGAAAGTAAATTATTAATATAGTGGAAAAAAATATTTGATATAAATATAAGATGTGTAATATTTCATAATTTTCAATCTCTTGATCTAAGAGGCTTCCTTTAAACATTATTCATTCAAATCAAGTTTTAGAAATATTACAAATATATAATAGGTCGCATTAACATATATATAACCTTTCAGTCTTGGAGTGCAAAATAAGTGTGTATGTGTGTGTGTGTAAGTCCTTATTTTCAGTTAATATAAAATTATAAACCATTGGATAAAAAAGATAGAATACAACCGTATTCAAAATAATTGGATTAAAAACATGCAGTATTTTATATACAAAATAGTTGTGAATTTAATTACCATATTTTTCATTTGATAAAAAAACAGAATACGACGGTATTACAATTCTAGAAATTGATTTGATAAAAAACGATTTGATCTGATCAAAATATATAAAAACATTATTTATATATATATATATATATGGTTGGGTTCAAATGAGAACCCGTCATTATATGTGAACCTAGGACTCATTTTGACCATTAGATTGGATAATCTTGATGGTTGAGATCATGACATGTAAGCATGGTAATAATGTAAAAAATGCATTAATTAATTGAAAAAGGTATTTTGGACATATATCAACGTTTACAAAGAGCACTACGTTGTTCTTTAGAAAGCTCAATAGATTAAGAAAAAAAACATTACGATTGTATACAAAAAGTATCGCAAATTTCGTCTATAAACTACAAATTCAAAAATCTGAAATGAAACTCAAATCTTCAACAAACCATAACTTTTTCAAATTTTATTCGTTTTGAATGAAATACCTGTTTTCAGTTTTTTTCTAATCTAATGA
>BMAC01001260.1:203989-227796 GCA_014905375.1 Phtheirospermum japonicum
AGTCCTTAGGTTCACATATAATGACGGGGTTCTCATTTGAACCCAATCATATATTATATATATATATATATATATATATATATATATATATATATATATATATATATATATATATACACACACCACACACAATATTAATAATTCATTAGATTAGAAAAAAACTGAAAACAGGTAAAATAATTGAATTAAAACAGAATATGGCGGATATTATATACAAAATAATTATATATTGTAAAGTCTATATTTTTCATTGGATAAAATGCAAATACGGCGTTATTAGAATATTATGAATCAATCATAAAGATCTGATATGATCCAAACAAATAAAAATAAAATAGATATACAACATTAATAAATTTTATTGGATCTAAAAAAACTCAAAACATATTAAAAACAATTGAATTAAAATAGAATACGTCGGTATTTATATACACAATAATTGTGTACTATAAAGTCTATATTTTTCATTAGATGAAATTAATTATACTAATTATAAATTAACTAACTCAATTTGATTAATTGTATTTCTATAATTTGTATAATTCAATTATAAACATTATTAGATTCATTAAAAGAAAACTAAGATGAAAGGAATGGTTTATTTCAACCATGTACAATAGAAATAACATAATTGAAGGAATATGGTGAAATTAATGAATTTATTTTAAATATATATATAATTTATAATTACACTAATTAGTTTTAGAGAAATATGGAAAACCTTTAAAGACAAATATTAAGTAATTTATTATGGCAAATTTTTTTTATTATGATTGCATAATTTATGAATGAAAATAACTTATTATATAATTTATGATTACCTAAAGTTAACAATTTTATGTATAGTTACTTATTTTATGGTATTTAATCTATTTGGTATCTAATCTCGAAAATTTTAATCATTAAACCAGTATGTACAACTCTTGAGCCAGTAAGCAGTAACTTGCATAAATAATCATCGACAATTTATATCCACATAAATGAATCCTATAAACATTTCGTCTTGTTTTGATGCAAAAACATATAGAAAGTAATAATCATTATAGTGACAAAAAAAAAATGTCCAACATTCAAACCAGTAACTTGATCTCATAACTAAGTTCGACTCATTACTAAATTTATGAAAGCCATAACCAAATAACCAAATAACCAAATAAGTTCGACTCAGACCGTGTACGACTGTTGAATTGTGTCGATGTCGAGATTCTTCATCTTTATAATTGATTGGAAATTATTAAATCCGAAAGTAAGATCTACAAAATTGACTAAAATCGAAAACAATTATAGAGAAAAAAAATCAAACTACTAACCATGGAATAATTAATTGAAATATGACAACTTCAAATAACGTCGGTAGCAACAGCGTGTAAAGGCCGTGGAAACGATTGTAAACCAGGGAGATCTAATTTGTTCTTCAGTTTTATTCTTGAGGGAGAGCGGCAGAATAGTTCTAGGTTCTTATAGGGTTAGGAGAAAACAACGGACAAAAAAGAAGCGAGAGAAAAAAAGGGAGAGAATGAAACAATAAAAAAAGTCCTATTTTATACCTAGGTATTTTTTATATAAAAGGAAGGAATTTGTGTGAATTAACACGAAATTGCCACATCAGATTTACACAATATAAGAAAATGACACATGTAATTTGATTTCATATCAAGTTGACACTTAAGGTGTCAACAGAATCAACAAATAGGAGGAACTAGTGTGGAAACCCGCGTAATACGCGGGGCACATCGAGTAATTACACTATAAATAATAAAATTTATCAAGTAATGAAAATTGAATAAAGCAAGTAAAAAAATAGTACAGAAAATAAGTTATATTTCTCATCTTAAATTCTGAAAGATCTCCTTATAAACTACATTAGATGTCTTATTGACAATGATCCCATCTTCGTTGCAGCAAAGAATCTTCAACCCTTTACGACTCTTAACTCGAGATATCGCAACATAAAGTTGACCGTGACTGAAAACTGGTCTTGGCAAATATAACCCAACATTTGAAAGAGTTTGGCCCTGACTCTTGTTTATGGTCATTGCGAAACATACAATGAGTGGAAATTGTCTTCTTTGGAATTTGAAAGGCACCCTACTATCAGAGGGACTTAATGTCATACGTGGAATATATACCTTGGTCCCAATATTGCTCCCTGATAGAATCCTTGCTTCAATAATACGATCTCCAAGTTGTGTAACAACCAACCTCGTACCATTGCATAAACCTGCTGCTTGGTCCATGTTTCGAATCAACATAACCGGGACACCAATTTTCAACTTTAAAATATGATTAGGTATCCCTGAGCACTTTATTGAATTAAGAACCGTCGGTTGAGTACACTTGATGCTGAGCCTCCCCGTTGACATATGTTTTGCAAATCGTATCACAACTAAGATATTCTCTCTCATCACCTGGAAGTATCGACATCACATAATCATTAACTGTTTCAACAATGCTATTAGTGGGTGCAAGAATAGCTCTCTCCTCAAAGAAGGAGTCAGCGCCAAAGTTTTCTAAGATAGATGGATAGGTGCTCTCGACAATAGCAGCAACATGATCACCAGTTGTTCTTAAGAGTATATCTTCCGGTATATCGATCAAAGTTTCACCATCCACCTCGGAACCAATGTCACCATCACCAACTTTCAGTATCCACTCTGAGAATTCTTTGATATCTTGCGCAACAGAAGGGGTCAATGATTGTCCAACAGTCAACCTCATATTCTTCGTCAATCTCAAGATTTTACAATGTTCCCACAATCGAGATGAGGCATATACTTGCATAAACAATATCTTCTCGACTGCCCTTTGGAACAACTGGAAGAATTTGTCTGAAATCTCCACCTAGAACTACAACCTTACCACCAAATGGTAAGTTCTTTCTTTCATCCGATGCAATAAATATTAAACTCTTATGCAAAGCTTCTAAACAAAATCTACTCATCATTGGCGCCTCATCCCAAATGATTAGTTTTGCCTGGTCCATGAGAGCAGCTAATTCAGTGCCAGGAGTAATAGAACACATGGAATCTTCCGTTATAGTTAGAGGTATACCGAACCTTGAATGTGCAGTTCTGCCTGAAGGAAGTAAAAGGGCCGCAACACCACTCGAAGCAACATTAAGAACAATTTCTCCTTTAGATCGTAAAGCTGCTGATAGAGTTCGCCAAATGAATGTCTTACCAGTGCCACCATAACCGTACACAAAATAAACGCCACCCCTGACAGATGTGGTAGCACTTATTATTTCACGATAGATTCCTTTCTGTTCATCAGTTAATAATGAACATAGATTGCGATGCTCAACTTCCAAAAGGGATCTATCAAAATTATGTTCTTGCTGGATCAGTCTATTATTTCCATCATTAACCAAAGCATCATCTGGAATTGGCATATCGGCGAAGTTCTTGAGCGATCTCCCATTACCTTGCAATATCTTTTCCAACTCGATCAAAGTAAAGTTTTTCAATAGCTCATCAGTTAACTGTAAACCTACACAATTAATAAAATGACATTATTAAATGATATGAAATGATATTAGAAAATTATTTATTCATTTCAAAGAGATATGAGGGTTAATTTTTTTTTGCTAATAAATACCATCTATCCCAAGATCTTTGCGTTGTCTCTGTAGAATGTCGTCCGCCAGAAACTGCCACGTCTTTTCCCAAACATATTCTGGTCTTGAAATACTTCCTGACAATAGCAATGATGCAAAAAGTTTCCTGAGGAATGTAGGTAAACCCCAAAAACTCGCCTCGATAATACCATCAATGTATTCCTTATCATCATCTAATAATCCTAGAGAGTAACATGCATCCTTGTAAGTAGGGTACACAACGTTATTAATTGTTCGTATATCTTCGTGCGAAATTGCGCCCCGAGAATGATGTAGCATCAACGACAAATAATATGCCTCTCCAACACCAGGAGGAACGTAATCCAACCTACCAATTTTAATGCCACGTTGTCTAACAGTCCAAACACGCGGTGTGCCATGCCAAACAAATTTCGTTGGGAATTCAGTATAAGATAGTTCTCTGGCATACGGATATTTCTTATTGCACTCCATCCAAGCAAGAAACATCGAATCACGTCCCTCTTCTTCTACAACTACTCTATCGATCATGTCATCATCGTTATAGTACACCGGTTTTTCATCAAATAGGTGGAAACTTAGGCGCTGTACGGATGGATTCCTGTAATGTATATCCAAAGCAAGTATACGCCATACTGCCTCAGGTGGAGATATATATCTACAGTTGTAGTAGTTTTTTATCTCGTCAACAACCTCTTCCTTACCACTTGCATCGTTTCCTTTTTCCGTTATAGATAATGTCACACGATCGTGGCCCTTATTTATGTACTTGAAAAGATACTTGATGGACTTAAACTGATTGCACCACTCAACGTTAATGTGAGCTTGGTATCTGATCAATAGGAGAGGATTGTACGAAACAACATACCTATTATCCAGCGTGATACCATTCTTAACTACTACATTTCCCGTATCTCTTCTCATGTACATTGGGTAACCATCATCATCCACAGTAGTTCTTTGGATGTACTTCTTAGGAAAGCCCTTAGTACATTTTCCTTTCTTCAAACACGCTCTATCCGTATTAGAACTGCAGGGACCATGCATCATGTGTTGACTCACCAATTCGTACAACTTCGGATGAGTATCTTTGTTAGGGATCTCCGCTGAAATAATTTGATCCACCTCTTCCGCTTCAGGAAGTTTTTTTCCGCGATCTAGGAAAAGAAGGATATGAGCATGCGGCAAACCTCGCTTTTGAAATTCCACCGTGTATATAACTTCATGGGGAAAACAGATTAAAATCAATTGATGATAGAAGAACTACCATTTTAATGTTCTAATTTTGTTTTGAAGCAACAAAGTATATGAATTATAAAGTTGATATAGGCAAAGTAAATATTTTCAAAGACCAGTCAAAATAAATTGATTACATATGCTATTAAAATCAAATACCAATGTATATATCAAAATAATTTATACACATATGTCATTCGATTATAAGGATTTATATTTTAAAAAAATCAAAAAAGGGTGTGTGATAAGAAATAATATCACCTGCTTGTGTCTTCCCAAAAATTTCCAATTCTTTCATGTCCTTGATTATTTGATCCAACTTTATCTTGAAAATACGACATACAATATCAGGCCTATCCTCGGATTTCAGTGACCTCGATTCCAAATATCTGYTTATCTCTGGCCACTTTGGGTTGCAGGTGATTGTAATAAATAGATCCGGATATCCAAACCACTTGCAAATAGCCATTGCATCTCGATAGTTTTGTATCATATACCTAGCACCCCCGGTGAAAGAAGTTGGCATCACTATTCTCTGACCAACTGAAGTGGCTRGTTTCTCACCCCTCGTAGCCGCATCTTTGAGTTTGTTAAATTTATCAGTTCTTAGGAGCACTTGATTAAACCTAACATACTTCAACCTTTCACACTCGAACATTGTGTATCCATCAACCAAGAATTGTTGAAAGAGCCTTCGAGATGATAGAAGAGCCTTTGACTCGCACGGTCGTTCTTGTATCCTGAATGCAAAAAACTCTCGCAGCGTCAATTTGTCCCTTATAGTTGAGGTAGTAGTCCGAGATTTTTCACTATGTTTAATACCAAGCCTGAAGCCATCTTCTCCGTAAGGAAATAACAAAGGATATTGGAGCGCCAGATACGAAGGATGCAACTCACTTATCCTTTGCAATGCTCCAGACRGCGCTTCAATAATGATATCCCTAGTGTCAAAAGTATCYTCAAAATCACCAGGAATAAGAGCTGCCACCTCACTTGCAGTTGGTAGATTAGTGGTTCGACCATCAGTTTCTCTACCACCAATAAGTTTCAATTTAAGACCAGATTGTTCTTCTTCCGTGAAACGTTCTCTAACACTTCGAAACGACTGCACTAATGGATTGTGCACATCAAGCATATTTTTAATATCTTCAATTATTGTATGATCAAACGTATTTGCCTTCCCTTCTGAACTATTACTACATAATGTAAATAAGTATATCAGCATTGACAATAAATTAAAAGTACACAATATAAATTTGAGGAGGACGAAAAATATAAATTGATCTCATACCCCATTGKAGTCATCCTATTTTGAACTTCATTTTCAGTATCATATATGTACAACTGTGAAAACTTTGGGGATGAACCATCAATGGGCAATAAACTTCCAATCCTGTGATAGTTTGCACCCTTCAACTTAAAGACATAGGGTCCTTTACCTTTGTTGATGGATGTGTCTATCTTTCCTCCCATGGAAGTGAAACTGAAAATGCTATTGTATCCACGTATATTTTCTATGAATTTCTTACTTCTCCGATTATTGCCAAGCATCAAATTTCTCAGAAGCACGGGGGGTTCCGTTAGCAATGGCAATTCAATCTTTCCATCACCACAACATCTAGTGAAGGTTGGAAATTCTGGTTTGCTTAGTTTTTCTTTTCTCTCATCGTACCACATTATGGCATGGCAGGACGTACAACTATAGGAGGGATCGCCGTTATCCACATAACCTTATAGGAAAGAAATAATTGTGTGGCATATCATATTAGACACTAAATAACTTGTTTTCATTTATTTACATGTATATAGATAGTATATAAACCTGCTGAGTCAGTCATTTTTTCAAAGACAGTCCTGCGTTGTCGACGTACGAAAGCTGATTTTTGTGTCGGATATCTTTCTTCTGAGCAATATTTAAAAAATAAGTAGTGTAATTCGCAGTTATTTTCCTTTTTTTTTAACTCGTTGTAATAGTCGATGGATAAAATTATTTAATATTAAAACCATAAACATATTAAATTAAACCGTAAAACAACGATGAATCGCATATCTTTTACCGCGAATTGGAGATTTTTGTGTTGTACTTGATGGTTGATTTACTGGAATGTTTGTCGTAGAAGAATTTTTCTTATGCGCTGTATTAATAATTAATAAAATATAGAAAAAAYGAAAATAAGGCGACATTGTAAAAAYAATATCATAGAATGTTCTAAAAATATAATTTGAATTATAACTGCAAGGGATGAAGAACTTTGCATTAACCTGCACGACGATTTTGCAAATGTACTTTTCTAGCATTCCTTGCATTAGCGGCAGAAACTGCATATTATAATCTTAGCAATAAAACAACAAATACAATTCTATAATAAATACAGTACTCAGACTGGTATTTTTTTTTTTTTTTATTACGAACTAATAAACTTGATTAGTAAATCTGTGGAGGTCCCGAAAATAAAATTGGGGAAATGTATTAAAGCTAAAATAATATTTCAATAGGTAAATGTATACCATTAGTTATATCGGAGAGCGGTAATTGAGACTGGAACTGAGTACTCCCTACAACATAAAATAAAGATTTAATAACTAATAAAATATATAATACTAATAATAAGACAAAATTGTTAATAGATATAAAACTGGAAATATAAATTGATAAGTTAGTTTGTGGATTAAGATATCTGCATAAACCTGCACGACGATTTTGTAGATTATTTAATCCAGCGTTCCATGCATTAGCCGCATAAACTACATATTAGAAGTGGAAAGATAAAACCACAAACACAATTATCAAATAAATCCAACATTACTACGGATTAGTTTTTTTTTATTACAAACTAATAAAGTTGATTAATATATATATTAATTAAAAACAAAAAATCGGGAATTGTAATAACCCTTAAATAATATATAAATACCTAATTGCTTACCATTAGTTACATTCGACAACGGTAATTGTGACTGGCACTGAGAACTCCCTACATAATAAAAGATGGAATTAACTAATACAATTTAAATTCACAAAAATTATCCGYAAACGATATGTGCATATTAAAATATATGATGACCTTAAAATGAAGACTAAATAATATTAAAAAAAAATGAAACGTAATGTTATAGGCACACTTCTAATTGAATTGAGTATCAGTTATCAACATGCTAAATCATTCAAATTTTTAATATCCAAATGTTTGAACATAGATTGTTCATTTACACGGAAAATAAATTACGAATTAAATCATGGACAATAGTTTGCAATTCTTACACACTACAATTGATAAATAATTCCATAATTCGACTTCGTACAAATAAAAACATAGAAATAATATTTTTTATTAAATTATGCACAACTATATAATTTTATTATTCTAAAGAATTATACAAAAACAAAATGGGTAATTAATGTATATTCTATATTTCATTTTACTGATCTATACTTTATAATATGTGATAGGTCAAACATGAACTAAACTTTATGTATTATAATTTTTATATTTATTAAATGTAATCAGTTTCAGATATTTAATTATAACAACATTTTAATAAAATGGAGTGCATATTTAATTAAAATAAGTAAACCCAAATAAAATGAATAATCAGGGATTTAAAACTGAAGAATAAGTACCATTGGAATTTTCATTTCTTTTGTTGTCCATAATCAGGAATATTAAAACTAGTTTAAGTTGGGCGGAAACTTAAAATGAAAATAGGAAACCTACCGAAAATGAATATCTATAAAATGTAATGATGTAAATTGAAATTTGGGGGCTATCTAATCATAGCTTACCTTTTACTTAAATGAGATGTCTCACTGTGAGACAAAACGATGACAAAATCGGTGGCAAAGTATGGGATTTGCTATGCTCATCATCAGATTCTCTTATTCCTGATTATTTATATTAATTAATTAATATATAATCATCCTTAATTAAATCATAATAAATTTTAAAATTTCCAACACATAAACTTTAAATATTTCATAATTGAACTCTATTTGAACTAACGAACCTTACTTGCACAATAAAACCCTATTTATCTAATTATCCCTAAATTAAATTCTAATTATATAATCATCCCTAATTAAATCCTAATTATATATTCATCCCTAGAATGAACCCTAAATATTCAATAATACCTAAATTAAATCCTAATTATATAATTATACCTAAATTAAACTCTAATTATATATTTATCCTTAATTAAATACTAATTATATAATTATTCTTAAATATAACCCTAATTATATATTTATCCCTAAAATCAACCCTAAATATATAATAATCCCTAAAATCAACTCAATATATATATTTATCTTTAAATTCAACCATAAATATACAATAATATCTAAAATCAAAATCCTAATTAAACCAATAATTCTAATTAAATCAAACAAACACAAATTAATACATAAAAAATAATAATTAATTTAAGAAAACTAATCCTTGAGAAACGGCGATGAATGGGGCTGGGACTGGCGAGGAACGGCGAGGCGGCGGCGGAGGCGGCGGAGCAGAGTCGGAGTGGGGTATTTTTTTTCCGTTCGTCTTTCTGTTTCTGAGGAAGCAGATCTGTGCTTTTAAAACATAAATTATGACGGGCAGATACCCGTCAGCTTATTTTTTTATTATATAAATTAACCATCAAGCAGAAAGTACTATTTTTATTATATAAATGCTCACAACTGCAAATTAGTAGTCAGAAGAAAAGACACGACTGATATTGAGCAGAAACTAAGAGAGAGCGAAAAAGAAAAATCACTTCCGTAACCTCAAAATCACTTCCAAAAACTAGTTGTATCCCTCAAAATCAAGTTTCAACTGAAAAGTAGATACAAGACAAATTGACCAATAAAAACCACCATAACATTGTCATAAAATATTTTCGATTCCATTATTGAAATTAGTTGTCCAAATAATTCAACTTAAACGTTTCACATTTGGAACACACCATTTTCCATACAAACCTAAATTAAAAGAAAGAAAAAAACTTGGTCTTGAGTATTTTTTTCCCCATACATTGTGAAGCCAACACTGTCAATAAAAAGCTATTTATCCATACAGCTTCAATAAATTTGTTCACCTGCAGTTTCATTCTACTGTGTATTGATTTGGCACAACAAACAAACATCATAGTTCGATAATAAGTCGAATATCGACGGCAACATAGTACAAGAGAAACACGAACACTTTAAACAAATCACTTAACAAAGATCATTTATATGAATTCGTGGAAACAAGAACCGCCTCGGACACATTTCCTATCAACAAAACATAAACTTCGTCCGATAATATAAATTAATCCGCTTTAATAAAACATTTACATCGAGGAATGAAATAATAAATACCGATCAAATCAGCCTCAAGAACACGATTATAAGAATTCCCGGCTGTACCCTTCCACCGACGAAGCTTTCTGACGCCTAATCTGCTCTCTGAACTTGGCTATGAACTCGCCGGCTTTTCTATCAACCTCACTCCCTAAATCATAGTCAACGTTCGTTTTAGCATCATCCTCGTCATCACAGCTCTCGGTCAACTCACTCTCTCCATCATCTTCAGACTCCGCAACATTTTGCTCAACATTATCTTCCTTCTCCTCGTTAAAAAAATCAGGCAGGCTTGGTTTCGGCTTTGGCATCGGAAAATGACGGTCGACTTCTCCGTTTTGTTGAATGTTGACCGTAGGATTTTCAGTCTCTTCCGATTTTACCCTTTTCACAGCTTCGTATCTACTCGGTTTGATTGTTCTAACTGATTTAGCTCTTGATAAAGGTTTCGTGTCCGAGTCCAGAGACTCAATCAGTTGTTTCCCTTTTCCCACTTTACACTCTTCACGATTTCTACTAATGACGCTAAACGACGCTTCGTCACCAATTGGGTGTGCGATTTTCGGGCATGAGACTGAAGTTACCATTTCGCCCTCCGCATTGTCCACTTCTGAGCTTGCCGATTCCGGAGAGCTAGAAAAGTCCGGAACTTTGTTAGACTGCCTAGACTTAATACTCTCGAACTCAAACTCACCAACAGAACGAGGCCTACAATGCGCGCGCGGATTAATAATAATATTATTATTAAATTCATCTTCATTTTTTTTCATCCGACCGGATCTCGAGCGCCAAGGGATCGAGGGTAATCCATCGGACTCCTCGAACCGCTTCTCCAAATTCGTGGGGACCAAACCTCGGATTTTTTGAACTTTAATGTCATTTTTGCCCTTAGCCTCGATCTTCGGACTAGAATCGCTTCTATTCGGCGAATCGGGTTTTTCATTAACGACGACACTTGATCTCAGGCTCCTAAGGGGCAAATTCAAGGGCTTAAAATCAAGACTTTCACCAAGACCATTAGAGACAACCACTAAAGATTCGCCCTTTGAGTATTTTGAACTCCAAGTTTGATTCTTCGCATTTTGCCCATTACTATTATTATCACAAACAATATTTTCTTTCCCATTTTTCGACACGAAAGATCGAATCTTTGCACTACTACTGCTACTATTACTGCCTCCATGAACCACACATCTAGTTTTACCTAAATTTGGATCCCCAAAGCACTGACAATTACAATTAGCATAATAACTCTGCATAATCACATCTTGCTCATCGGGCCCACAACATATATTTCCAGACCCATCTTCGAAAATGGAAGATAAATGAGAAATCCCAGATAAATAAGCATTAGAATCATCATCATTTCTTGAGATTTCAATTTTTTGGGCAGTTTTCCTGCCAAACAGGCCATAAGAAACTGCGATTCCTATGAAGAGAAGGTGAATGATTTCCCAGAACTGTGTGAAAATGGTTTGGCTGATGAAATCTGGGGCTTGTGAAGGGAAAAATGGAATGATGAGGAGAAGGGCAAGAATGATGAGGGTTTTGCAGATGGAATTTGAGTGGGACTTACTTGGAATTTGCTGGATTGTTGAGGGCTCTTCTGGGAATGAGAAATGGGGCTTCTCGGAGAGCCCTGGTGGCGGTGGTGATGCCATTGCTGAAATGCAGAGATTGGGTGGAGGCGAAGTAAGGGAGACTTATTAGCAAAGGTATGGAAAAAGAAAAAGAAAAGGAAAACGCAACACACTCAGTGTGTGTGTGTGTGTGAGAGAGAGAGAGGTTGCAAATTTCAAAAAGGTGTAATTATTTTGACCGTTTGTTGTTTTTTCCGGACATCTTCAACTATTTGATATTTAATTTTACAAGTAGTTATATTTATTTAGTTTTTTGAAAATTACAAGTATGTATATTGAGTATAAGAGGGTGCAAAACAATAAACAATTAGAGAAGAAGAAGAATGAGGAGGGGAAAAAATAAATTACTTGGGACATCCGTAAAATGTAACATTTAATGATATTTATGCTTATTCATTGTATAACGTACTCTTTAATGATGTTTATACTATTGATAATGTAATTGTCATAGTACAATGTTAATTACAACATTAGGCTTGTATAATATTCAAGTATGTGTATAGGTGTTTGTATAAAGAGATTAGTCATTATGAGATAGATCTCGTCCTGTAGTATCAATTTTTATGAAATTTATTAATTGATTCGCTTTGACCCATTTGACTCGCCCAATTTATCCATTTAATAAATAAACTAAAAAAAATATTAAATTTTTATTTCTCTTTCACACAAAAGAACACACACCTAAATGTACTCTCTCCACCACCGAACTCCGATTGCCATTGCCACTTGTCACTCGCCACCATCAGCCACCGGAAATCTATTTTTACAAATCTTATACGTTTCCCTCGTTTCAGATTCGAAATTGAATTTACAATCTAATACTCCATTCATCATACATCTGAGTCCAGAAGTTACAAAATATTAACTTTGGACTTCAATCTACATCGATTCATCGGGTAAAACTTCAATCAATCTTATCTCACGACAATAGTTGACACGCACGAACACGGCACGATAAGAAACACGATTACAAAGACAAAGACACGATAAAGCACGACACGACACGACACGAAAAGCACGAAATTCTAAATTAAACTAGATTTGCACTTATAATACATTTATAATCAAATAAGATAGAAAATAAAAAAATACGATAGTGCGACACGAACACGGCATGGTAACCACATTTGCCACCGCATCTCATTCCACTCTACAAAGATGTCAGTGCAAATTAGAAAAAAAAAACTGTCGATTAAAAAGTTAGAATATACCTAGTTTTAAGTATTACAAAATTATCTAAAAGTATTACAAATTCAATTAAAAGTTAAAAACTAAAAGCATCACAAACTCGAATTAAAGTATCACAAATTTAATTAAAAGTATCACAAAATTGAGTAAAAGTAACACATTATATATTTTTACACCTATTTAAGAAAAATCAAAGCATCAAAAAAATATTGTTAAAATGTTAAAAAATAGTTAAACTATCTCATCATCTATAATTTAAAATCTTTTTCATTACATATATGTTTATTGCACTTAGATAATTAAAACTATCACAAAAGTTTGATCATGTATCATAAATATAGTAAAAGTATCATATGTGTTCTAATACTTTTACTTCATATTGTAATACTCCCTCCGTTTTAAAATAAACATCGTTTTAGAGATTCAATTTTATTACAAATAAAGTTTCGTTTTATAATTTTTTACCACTTTATTCCAATTTTATCCCCGCTTATTTTAAATAATATAAACAAGTTTATGGTAATAGAATAACTAAAGGGAGAAAATTGAAGTAATTAAATAAAAATATTATTAATTGATTGTTGGTCAAATATTATGTTCCTTAATTTTGAACAAAAACTCTAAAACGACACTTATTAAGAAAAGGAGGGAGTACTCGATAAGGACCTATAATATACTGTATATACACCTAAGAAATATGATACTTTTAACTCAAGTTATGATATTTTTACATAAAATACTATATGATGTTATTAATTAAAGTTGTGATACTTTTGAATATGCGTTACTCTTATAGTAATTTTCAATACTCCATATAACAACGAGGCATATTCATGATATGACGAGGACTAAAAGATGAAATTAATACAGTTCCTTAAAGATATGTAATAAGATGGAGTAGTTGTACTCTTTTTCCTTCGATCAATTTTTTACCAGGGTTTTCTTGACAAGGTTTTAATGAGGCAACGCATGATTACTCCTACAAGAATGATCAATATGAGGGGGAGCAAATTTACGCTTCCATATTGCTCAGATTTTGTCCCACAGGGTTTTCCTAGCAAAGTCATGGTACAACAATTAATTATCGACACAAGATCCACTACAAAAAGTTTGGAAGTATCGAGTTTTTCTTCAACAGGTTCACAAGACATTTATGTAAATAGTCATTCAAGGGGGAGTTTTATAAATAATGCACAACCACTTTACTTTGCATGCATAGTAAATGTAATTATTATTATTAGTGTGAATGACTATTTTGCCCCTAATGAAATTATGTAATTACGATTATACTATTGGAAGTTTCCTTATAAATAGGGCTTCAGTTATAATGAAATATATACCTGAGAATTTCTCTATATATTTTCTCTGTTTTCTGTCTAGTTCATAACACTCTGCATATTTTAAGTCGGGCCTTAAACCAACTATCATCAACCACATATTTCCGCTCATCCAGAGAAAGAAAAAAAAAGTATGGAAAAGTGATTGTGTATAAAGTCAATATTTTATCTTACTAAACACTTTTTCATTATCTAATTTATTTCCACAAATTTTTCTCCCTCTTTCATCTATTTCGTTATAAATTCGGGTCCATTCCCATAGTCTTTTACATTCTCCTTTTCGCCGCCGAGCGAAAAACTTTCCAAAAAGACTTTTTTTTCTTGGCCAAAAAAAATTCTTACTATATATCCAAAAATTTCTTATGTAATATTCTGAAACTTCTTACTTGATTACACAAATTTCTTACTGGACGTGCAAATATTGTTGTGTATTTCTTATGTATTAACACAAGTTTTCTTTGTTTTTATCCCCCAAAAATAATCACGGATAATTTCTTACTTGATGAAAGTAAAAATTTCTTACTTAGTTTTCGAGATTTTCTTGCTTTATGTTCGAAAAGGTAAAACAATTCATCACTTTATGTTCGAAAAATAAAAAAAATTCTTACTTTACATTGAAATTTCTTACCTTATGTTTGAAAAAGTAAGAATAATTTTTCTTACTTTTAATTAAATTTCCTTTATATTTTAGAAAAAATTGGGCCAAAAATAACGCTAGCAACTTGTAATCAAACTCCGGGCAAAAATAACCGACGTGAGAGTTACAAGGTGATGTGTAAAACACCACGGAGTTCAAGTGTTGTGCAAAATAATATTAGTTGATAAAGCAAAAAAAAAAAGAAAAAAAAAAGGACATTAGGATTTAATATTTCCCCCCACAGTTCGAATATATATATATATAATGTATATGGTTCATTTATTTGTTATGTAAAATAAAAAATAATTTGACGAGAAAAATTGAATAAATAGCACATTTTGGGAATAAATTAAAATTAACTCTAATGTTTGCCTCAAAACAAAACAAAAAAACAAAAAACAAAAAACAAAAAAAACACACTCTTATGTACGGTAAAATATGTTTACATATATGGCATAGCGAGGAAAAAATGACCAGGGCATATCCGTAATTAAACCCTTAATAAAACCCTCACCGCCCGGCTTTTCATTCCCGCTGGCCTCCCCATCTCCTCTTCCCCAACAGCCATGTCGTCTCAAGCCCAAACCCCTGTGTATCCGAGCCCGGAGGTTAATCCGAATCAGTGTCGGGCTCCATCTTCAAAAACTAACCCTTCGCCGCCATCGGAGGCTCATCCGGAGCCTAATTCGTCGGAACTGCTGGATAAGGCTGCGAGTGCGGCTGATAACCCGGGTCCTTCCGACACTGCCGTCGCATCAACAACCGCCGTAAATCTCAAGAGATCGCGCGAGGAGGACGCGGCGGAGGGACAAGAGGCAGGGACCACGGATGGCGCGCCGTCGGCAAAGCGGCGCGTGAAGGCCACTCATGACCTGATATACCGTATCCTGGTGCCGTCGAGGCATATTGGAAAAGTTATTGGAAAATCGGGGCATCGAATTCAGAAGATTCGGGAGGATACCAAAGCCACCATTAAGATTGCTGACGCCATCTCTGTGAGTGAATTGATATCTTCTGGTTGTTCTTTTGGGGGTAATTTAGGCAATAATATGTAGAAACTCAAATAATTTCTTACTGAAAAGAGCTCAATCAGAAATTGAATGGTTTTATTTTGAGGGATTGGAGCTAAAAGAGTGTTAAATTGGTGATTGAGTGCATGTAGAAAAGTTATAGTCTTGATTCTTGTAGTGGTCGTTATGTTTTTATCATGGAAGGAAGTGCAACTTAATTAAAGTAGATAATGAAAATTTTTCTTTGATCAAAGCTCTTTTGTCAGTAAGACTGCTGGGTAGTTTGTCTTTTGGTTGAATGTATTGGGTTGGGATGAACAAATTTGTTGATACTCATTCTGAATTCATCTTTCTAGAAATTTTCGTACGAGCAGGGGTTCGTAACTTGTAGATTGCATTTTATGTTGTATGCTGGTGGTGTAGTATTTGAATTTTTGGACAATATATAAGTAACATACAGGAATATATGAAAAGCTACTCACTTCCTATTTTCTTCTCTGCAGTTTTTCTTTGACAGATAGAGGAACTAAATCTCTTATGATCTAATCAAAACTGGGTTTAGACCAGTAAGGCGGGTCTATAATATGCTCCTCCTGCCGGAAATTATCGAATTGTCTGGACCTGATTCATGTTTAGGCCCAACTCAGTAACCAAACGCCTATATGTAGGTCAGATTTTTTAAGATGAAAACTCATCCCCTCCCCACTATTTCCTTTCTCACCCCTACTCCCCAACAAGGGAACTTAGTGAAATTTGGCATTTGCTTGATCAGATGGATTTCAGTTGTCTAATTTTATTTTATTTTATTTTGGTCCTTGAGTTTAGAAGTTACCGTGTTATGTTTATTCATCTTGAGTTGCTTTTCAGACTTTGGCTGTGGAATTTATATTATGTTTTGTGGTTTCAGCGACAAGAAGACAGGGTGATCATTATCAGTTCCAAGGATAGTGACGGCACTTTCTCTGATGCAGAAAATGCTCTTCATCAAATTGTTAGTTTAATCCTTCAGGTAGCTTTTAAAGTCCATTTCGAAGGAATGACTTTTCGTTGCTAGCACAACTGTTATTGGCATTTATAACTTACTGAGCCGATTGGTATGTTGCCATCTTGATTGTGTCCATCCTGTCTTTTGACTGTTTATTGAAAACGTGCAAGGATTGGAATCACTAAACCACAACATGGTAATTTTTCGTAAATAAAGAGTATGTGACCTGTTCTTTTTTAGACAGCCAATATGTAGATTCATGGAGCTCGACCATAACCTTTTCTGTGGGGCAAAGAATTTTGATGCCGCTATAATCATTAATGAGTCATAAAATATCGACTTGACTTTGTTGGAAATGAGTCATAAGAAAAGAAACGAATGCCTTGTTTAGTTTGTATAACTCAAGAAAGTGAATTGGGATATTGAACTTCTTACAGAAGAGCATGCTCAAGAGAACCGTTGGTTGGTCTTAGGCTGTCTATTTGAATGTCAGAATTGCGTATTATTATATATAATAATATAACATGGCATATGCTTTTAACTCTCTACAGGAGGATGATGGGGATGCGGAGGCGTCGAAAGTTGGAGCTGGACATGTGGCACCCAATACAGTTAGAATTTTGATTGCTGGTTGTCAAGCTGGTGGTGTAATTGGAACTTCAGGTCAAAATATAGTCAACTTGAGGATTACCTCTGGAGCATCTATAACTATTCTTTCTCCCAATCAGTTGCCTCCATGTGCGTCTGCTCATGAAACTGATCGAATTGTCCAGGTTAGCTCATATTTGATTTCATCTTTTAATTTATATTCAAAGATGGGTTTTTTTGTAATTTCACTTTTTCAGTTGCTTTGTTTATAAAATTGTATATCTAGGGTTTTTGTATCCTTTAAACTTTATTTTTGTTAATTATACCGCTGTGATAGGTGTTTTATTGGTTATGTTCTTGCAGATGTCAGGAGAAATACCTGCAGTTTTGAGGGCTGTGGTGGAAATTGGGTGCCAACTTAGGTGAATATTTGGCAGTTTTATTCAATATGTATTCCTTGAAAATGGAAAAAAAAAATCATATTAATATAATTTATCTGTTTTGCTATCTTCTGGTGTTTCTAACATCAATATTTTTTGGTAACTAATAGAGATCATCCACCTAAACAAGTAATATCAGTCAGCCCAAAAATTAAAACTGGCTTTCATCGGCAATCTCAGCAGTATGTGGATCCAAATTCAGGTATTAACAATCCTTTTGCCACACAAGTAAATTGTTGCTTCATTCTTCTGCTAGCGTATAATATTGCACAACAACATCATCCTTGAGACATCCAATCTTGCAGCTGATTATGCAACTATGGATATCATGGTTCCTGAAAATCTGGTGGGCGGTTTGATTGGAAGGTTTGGCGCCAATATATCGAGGATTAGAAATGAGTCTGGCGCAAATATCAAGGTTAGTTTTCGGCGTTATTATGAGTTTCAAGCTCCAGATTCTGAATGCCCAATATCTGGGGGTCGTATATAATATTTTTTTTGTCTATTTGATTATTTTTCCTTTTTGGCAGGTTCATGGTGGGAGGGGTGAACAAACCCAAAGGCAGATCCATTTAGGTGGTAGCGCTCGACAGGTATAGCTTTTTTTGCTTCTAATTTTTCTGATTACGTTTTTAAATTGTGAAAATAAAAAATGTTTTGAGTTTGAGAATGTTGACTTTTAATTGTTCAAATTTCTGTCCATTAGGTTGCCCTTGCCAAACTACGGGTTGATGAGTATGTATATGCTGAGTTGATGCGACAAGCTGGAGGGCAAGTGCCGCAAGCTGCTGCTGGTCAATATCAGCAATATCCTAGTCAACCGCCTGTGTAATTAATTTATTTCTACTTTCTAAAATACGCCACGTGCCTATATCTCATCGGCGATAACATTAACCTATTTTTTTTTTTATTTTATTTTATTTTAAACTTATGCAGGCCTGAAATGCCAACAAATCTATACCAAGGTTATGGGCATCCCCACACTCTTTACGCAACCAGGTTTTTACTTTTCACGCCATATCTGTAAATACTTTTGCTTTTGATTACCAGCATTTGTAAAGTTTATGAAGTTAATTAATCTTTTTTCAAATATTTTGCAGTAATCAGGAAGGTGGGATGATGGGCACATTTCCTCAGATGTATGGATCGACTGCAACGAACCAAGCTCCTCCTCCCCCTCCTCATCCGTACTATGGTCATCAATCGTATCCTGCCCCACAATTATAGGTGTGAATTATTTGATTTAACGTAAAAATTATAGGAATCCTGGATTATCGGTGCTCTTAGACATTTTGTGTTTAACCTTTTGTATGTTGCATTCTTGTTGATATGCTGAATCTTTGTTTGTGAGTAGATGTAACTGGCTAGAATCCGAATCGATATTAGTAAAGAAGACGATAGAATTATGTACAAGCAGGTCAAAAGCAATTCATGGTCATTCTATACGACGAAAAATCTAACTACGTAAGTTAAAGTTGGATTTATTTTTATTTTTTTACTTTTCAGCTAGATAAACATCCGAGTAATTTGAATGGTAATATATTTGGTTCAGTTAGACTCATTTACAGACATCATGTTCAAGCAATGAAGTTAAATTTTTTTTTTTTTTTTTTTTCAAGGGAATTGTGCTATCATGTAACTATTGAACAATTGACAGTCTCACTATCAAATTCGAGCACATAATATTTCACTGTTAAAAACTTCCTGTAGTTCGCAGACAACTTGAATAAAGTCTCACATTTTATTAATGAACTAAATCAGAAAACTTGTCAGTGTCAGAAAAAAATATTATTTTTTTGTTAACAATGATAAAAGTATTTACTGAAAAATAAAAATACCGAACTTTTGTTCTGAACGTGTTATGTTTGAACAAGTAAAAGTTTTTTATTTTGTTTCACATTCATTTCAGGCTCCTGCCTAGTGATTAAAACTAAAAAAGAAAAAAGGAGCTTGTTTTTTTTTTCCTGCGAGTGATCATTTTTTAAATGATTTGTTTTCTTTGGTGACCAGATATAATTCATGGATAAGAAATTAAGAAATTATATTTGGGCCGTAGGCCTTATAGGTTGGGCCAAAAGGTCCGGATCTCTAAAATATGACCCAAGTTCTCCTTAGTTTGGGCCGGATTGACACATGGACTGGGCTTATGTTCTCAGCTTTACCTCCTAAGCTTAGTGTTTATGTCAGGTCTGGGCTGAGTTAGGCCAATCTTGATATATTAGAGGGAAAATAATACAATACCCATATTTGATCTAATATTCTAAAAATATTGGTGAAGCAATTTATTATTATTATTCCTATTTTCTATAAAAAATTAATTTTAGATATAAGAGAAAATTGTTCTCATTTTCTCAATGAGCTATTGTAACAATAGTGCTGAACAATTTATATATTATAAAAGACGCACACGTGATTTTTTACCCCATTACGGGAAACTGTTTACAAATAATTGAGAATAACTTGAAATTAAAAAAAAATGAAAATACATATAATCATAAAGATTAATAAACATCGTAAATAAACCAATTTGTCGAGGAACAGAGGTTTTGCCAACAAATGTTTCATACTGCGTTCACTTGCAAATAACAGTTTTAAGGGAATTAATTTAGTATTAATATCTAATCCACCCATATCAAACTATCTAAACTCTTTTAATTAAATTAGTCGTGAGTTACGAGGTGTGCCAGCTCTTTTAGCCTCAAACAAATCATCGTAAGGATTAAAACCATAGCTAAGCATGTGGTAAAATTGTAATTAACCTCTTAATCATTAATGAATCTTAGAGAACATGATTGAGTGAGTGGTGCACATTTTTCTATTCAATCCCACAGCATGAACCAGCAGTGAAGCAAACATTAAAAAAAGAAAAACCACTCGTGCAATCTCTTAAACCCCAAATTCCTAAGCACCAATCTTGATTATTAAAGTAATTTAACTAATTAACGCAAGATTTTAGGAAAACCGGGTCTTGATCACACTATCCCACGTGCACATCTTGAGGAAAAATCTGATATCTTGGCTGGAAAACGCGTAATTGCATTATAGTACGTGAGTATTCATTTGTTTATTTTATTTATTTCCTGAGTTGCAAGCAATGATTGAGGTTTTGAGATGTAGTTTGACCTTTGGTTAGTTGTGTTGAGAGACCAAACAACAAACATGACACGTGCAAAGTTGATGTCTTCAAGGTGCAATGCAATGCAAATATGAAGCCGCTTATCTTTTTTGATTTAATTCGGGTCATTTTGGTACAGGTGTAATGCATGCCGACTAAGTGGAGTATGTGGATTGCTCTATTTTTTTTTATTTTTTTTTATGATTTTGAGAAATTTGTGATAATTTATTAAAATATTATATTTTATATCAAACTATATTAGATTATTAATAATATTGTATTTATCAATTAGTTATAAATATTAATAGAATATAAATTAAATATAAGACAAATAAATATTCGGTATTCATAATATCAATTCTGAATCCTAAGGGAAATAACTACGATATTGCCTAATGATTTAATATGAATTATAGGTTAGAAAAAACTTTATATGTAATGTATTATGTACGAGTTAGTATTAAGTACAAAATTGATATTATTTTATGCAAGATGATAATATTTAGAGGCAACACTGAAAATTGTTACACTGCATAATGGTCACCCTCAATGGTAGGAGTATCTTATTTGAATCCCTAGTTATGTACTCCCTCCATTTTTTGAAGGTTGTCTTTTTTGTGTTTTCGTCAAAATAAATAATTAAAAGATACTTATAAAAAATTAACTAAATTACTCTTAAATTTGAAATATATTTTATTCCATAAATAAAATGATCAAATCAAATATATAATGATTTGACAAACAAAGATATTTTGGACATTCGGTTTTTTTAACAAAATCAACTTACAAAATCAAAGTATTAAAAGAACAATCTTTTAGAAATTGAGGAGTATTATATAAGTCAAGCCTAGGACGAGTTTGGCATATAAAGTTGGTTATTACAATTTTGATTTTTAACCAAAAAATATATGATAGTGAATATGCATTCTTTAAAGTTACGATTTTGCAAGAAATTAGTAATATTTTTGGGCAACACTCTTATTAGGCTAAACTAACGGTTTATTCGATCAAAATTTAAATTAATGCATTATAATACAAAAATTAATATATTATAATAAAAAACAAATACATCATACCATCAATATATTATAGTACAAAAACTAATATCACTACAAAAAAATCCGGCAGTCCTGGCGGATTTACTGACGGCCAAAAAGCCGCCAGCATTTCTGGCGGCCGACTTTGCTGGCGGATATGCTGACGGCTTTGACCGTCAGCATTATAGACCGCCAGTAATCCGCCAGAGAAAAAGCGGGAGTTTATCCCGCTTAATTATACTGACGGCCATACCCGTCAGTATATAAAATTGGCGTCGCTAACGGGTTTGGCCGTCAGTATTCTGACGATCCTGACGGTCGAGGCCGCCAGGATATAATTTTTAATTAAAAAAAAAATAATTTCGCTACTCCTGACGGTCATGGCCGTCAGGATACTATTTTTAATAAAAAAAAATAAAGGCCCGCTAGTCCTGACGGCCATTGGCCGTCAGGAATTTAACCCTAAAAATTGCGTCCCCTTCCCTGCGCGTCTGTATTCAGAAAAGAGAGAAGAGAAGAGAAGAGAGGAGAGAGAAGAGAGCGGCCGAAGTCCACACCGCGCCACCGCCGTCCACACCGCCACCCGCCGTCCGACCACTCCGGTTGAAGCCCCAGCCCCACCGTTCATAACCCTAGCCCATTCCCTTTTGGGCTTTCTTTCTTTTACGTAGAAAACTATCCTGGGAAGACTCAACCGCCTTCCGAAAAAGAGATGCTCTTCCGTTTTGAAAGGCCAACCCCAATCGCCCACAGCCCCACCGCCGCCCTCTGTTTTCAATCCCAGCCCAAGGCGGCCGCTCCAAGGTCCACCACCGCCTGCCTCCACTTCCGGCGCCGATCCAAGGTCCACCACCACCTCCACTTTCGATTTTCATTTTATATTTTTGATTATTTTTATGTATATTTGTATTTGTTTGTATATTTTTTATATGTTTGTTGTTTAGTAATTGTTATATAATTGATTTTAAAGGTTAGAGTTTAGTGTTTGTTTAAGGATTAGGGTTGAAAATTGGGTTCATTAGAAATTAATTACAAAATTAGGGTTAAAGTATGAGTTTATTATAATTAAGTATATACTTATGATTCAGTGTAATAATTGATTATTCCTAAAATGAACCCTAATTATGTAATAATTACTAAATTGACCCCTATTAATTGATTATTCCTAAATTGAATCCTAATTATGTAATAATTACTAAAATGGCCCTAATTAATTGATTGTTCCTAATTTGATCCCTACTTTATGTAATTATTACTAAATTGAACCCTAATTATGTAATTATTACTAAATTGGACTCTAATTAATTGATTGTTCCTAAATGAAACCCTAATTTAAAATTAAACTTAAATTAAATACTAATTACAAATTATAACCCAAATTATTACATAATTTTAAGTTATACCCTAAATAAAACGCTAATTTCAAATTAATAAACCCTAATTATAAATTATACCCTAAATTATTACATAATTTTAAGTTATACCCTCAATGAAACCCTAATTTCAAATTAAACCTCATTAAACTATAATTATAAATTATACCCTAAATTATTATATTATTTTGATTTTTACCCTAAATGAAACCCTAATTTCAAATTAAACCTCAATTAAATTATAATTGAAGAATATTATAAATTATACACTAAGTAAATCCTAATTAGGTAATTATGGCTAAT
>BMAC01001260.1:234874-265146 GCA_014905375.1 Phtheirospermum japonicum
AAGGATTTTTTTTTTTTTATATTTGATTGCGTTAAATGTCAAGGAAATCAAAGTCAGTTTCATATTTTTGAAATTTTTTCTAAAGGTTTGTCAAGAAAGGCAGTCAAAGCCAAAGGCATCTGTTTGAAATTTATTCTAAAGATTCCTAAGTTTATCATACAAAAAAAGTACTCTTATTGGCAACATTACCAAGCTAAATGATAGTTTTAAACTAAAAAAATATGATCATTTGGGTAATTTTAGTAGTGATTGTAGTTGAATGTCATCGACTAGACTAAAAACAAACATAAAAAAAAAGGTTATACTTAACTTTTTTTCGAATTAAATGACTTCTTCAACCTAAACAAAAATAATTAAAAATCTTGACTAATATACCAATAAGTAAATCTCCATGGTCCCTTAAATTGTTTGTTTCAATATGGATAGATGCCATTTATTTAAGAAAAACAAAAAAAAATAAAAAAAGAAATTAGTCTAATCATAAGCCGGTCAAAGAAACATTTTAATCACGAAAATAAAACAATAAATATCTAAAAATAAGTGATTTATAAGAATTCCACGATTACTTTTTAATGTAATCTAAAATGCATCTTAGTTTTTAAATAAGTCTTAGTTTAGTATTTATTTATTTAGTTTGCAAATAAATGGATGAACTATACATAGTGCCAGATACACGAGTTGTGCAAATATTTGACAGTGATACTAAAGTTATCTATTTTATTCAAATTATGGTGTTAATTGGTTAATTTATTTATGCAATAGTTTGAAAATTAACCTAGCCATATAAAGTGCTTAAAAATATTAGAAAATTAATATATATATATTTTTTTATCCCAAACACATATTTTTTATAAAATGATTATATGATGTGATAGATCAACCGCCAAGGGCTTCTTGAATAGCTTGTGAGAACATAATGCCACATAAAAAACTGTGGCAAAAAACAAAAGAAAAAAAAAAGCTTTGCTGGTCCCATATTTTATATGTCGAATGTAATTCTAAACAGTGTAAATTTGTATTTATTTCACATTTTCGTTGTTTTATGGGTTTTATACGTTGTCCAGCGTACACCATTTCATTCAATTAATTACTCCCATAAACATAATCCACTATTTTATTCGCGTCTTATAAAAATAGTCCAATTACTATATTTAACGTATTATTAAATTTTTATTTTCACACATACTCTTAATTAATGTTTTTAAAATACTAAGTATTCTACGTGATAAATTGAAAATTGATGATTACAATGTAAAATCTTACTATTCAAATAACAAATATACTAATTTCAACACTGATTTCTATAAGTTTAATTAACATTAATAAATTCAAGAAAAGTATAATTAAAAAACACTAACTAAATTAACAACTTAATTGTATAAACTACTTATTTTTTAATATGTGTGAAATCAATCGCATAACTTTCATTTTGGGACGAATAGAGTAACAAACTCCACGACTTAACTTGGGAATTGACACATAAAGTTATATAATAATAAATTTAAAATTAAAAAACTTTTGAGAATTTCAAAAAGTAATGCTTAATGCTTTGTTTTTGTCTCGTAACATGTTAATCCAATACGTCATCATCAATTCATAATAAATATTTTCTTTAGAGTTCGATTTTATTATAAATTAATTATCATCTTAGAAAATTTTAACACTTTCTTCTAATCTTATCCATATTTATTTTTAAAAAAATAATAATAAAATAAATATGAGAAGAAAATGATATATTAATTAATAATATCATTATTTCATTTGAAAAATGTATTAATTAAATTTTTTATAATACTTTATTATTGACAAAAATTCTAAAATAATATTTAAAAAGAAAATTGAGTTTATAATTTAACAAAAGTGGCCTATACCGACAGAACCCAGAATTTTATAAGTACATTCCATATTTTAAATTTTGAGGTATTTAAATAAAGTTTTCGAATATTATAATATTTGAATAAAACTGTCAAACACATATTTAATGTGCAAAAAAGTTTTCCACATATATTACTTTTTTTAATAATATTCCCAAATTTCATATGAACTATAAATCTATCCATTGTAATAATAATAATAATAATTTAACGACATGGTTGCATACTATAAAGATAATGTGGGAAAAATCTTGGAATTGACCATGAAGTTCAATAGAGTGGGGCCCACAAAATGTAATGATTGCAAATTTCTGTGTTGTCTGTTTGGAGAATATACGAGTACGCACGCACCTCATCATTTCTCAATGACCGGTGGTTCTTCTGTATTTCCGTTTTTACCCCTCTCTCTTTCTTTCTCTCCCTCTCAACACCAATGTGGCAATATTGTCTGAAATCTCGAGGAAAGACGGATCATTTTTTGTTGGATTTTTGCATAATTATTCACATCGTATGTTTAGCAAATTGACGTAGCAGATTTGAAGTTTAAATAGATCTACTTGTTTTGTACTTGAATTGTGCCAAATATTATTTTTACATATTATATTCGTGTCCCTTACATTTTGCTCAAAATTAGTTTTTAAATAGAATAGTCATATGATCCATACCGTTTATTATGAGATTTTGCGTTACCACGAGCTTGTATCTCAAGTGGTATCACTAACTCTTTATAAGGGTGTTGACAAGGGTTTGAACCCTTAACCCCTCAAGTTATTTGAGATTTATCTTCTACTTTCCAACCACTTGACCCAACTTATTAAAAAAAAAAAATTCTGAAATTTAACAAGATATTGAGACAGTCAAAGTTAAATAGCGCTCAATTAGAAATTAATCAGATTATGGGGGGATTTTTACCATAGCAATAAACTTCATCAATGGAGTTTCAATTATCTCCACACTTGAGGTCATGATCGAGAATGCAAATGGTATGTCTCAAAAGTCTTCAATTTTAGCTGATCCCACTGTTAAAGTCTTGGTTGATACTAATGTAAAACGGTCTGTATCTCAAATGGTCTCAAGTATTCAAATCCATTTATTAGATAGAAAAGAGGTTAACGGCCACCTAGCACAACCAACTTGGTCCTATAGACCTAGGTGATGATTGCATATTATTTTGTTTCTTTTAGTTTTGTTTTATTAGATAATATTGAAAAAATAAATTTTAGGAAACGGAAATATTCTGGTGAGATAGTATTTGAATAGAATTCGTATATTTTTGGAGTAAAATTTTGGATATAAAATTATTTTAAAAAAATTTCAGATGGGTTCAAGTTTTTGTGTGACAGGAAGTTCATGGTAGTGGGGAGATGAAATAAAAGAGAGACAAGCAGGATAAATTTTCTTGGGGAGAAAATTCAATTTGTATTTTATGTGAGAAAAAATAAATTGTACTCCCCCTTTCAAAAACTATAATACACTTTTATTTTCTTTTTCCCAAAGTATAACACACTTTCCATTCTTATTTTATGCAATTATTTACGTGCCCTTACGTTGATATCCGTTCATAGTGTTAAAGGAGAGTGTAATTGAAAATTGTAGGTAAAATTTAGTACATAAAAAATACTCGCAACTTTTTCTTAATATCCAAGAAAGTAAAAATATGCTATTTTTGGAAATGGAGGGAGTACTAGTTCATAACCAATCACATTTGTGATTTTTTTTTCTTTATGAAACGAAATCTTTTTTTCTTTTTTTTTCGGGTGATAATCAATCGTCATCCTATAGTTAACGTGTTCTCAAGTTCCCTATATTCAGGGATAAAAATACTTACTACTATTTGATTTCAAAATAGTGTTCTACCGTATAATTCTTATAGGCAACACTCTTGTCTGATCGGACTAACGAATTATCCGCTAGGCCAAAACATAATAGTACAAAAATTAATACGTTATAGTGAAAAATTAATACATCATAGTATAGAAACCAATACATCATATCACCGGTCAGAAATTTATGAAAAATCAATATTTTCGAGTACAAAAACCAATACTTTATAGTATTAGGCCAGATGGCCTAACAGGCTCATGACCCGTCAATCTGACCTAACACAAGTGTTTGCCAATTGATATTTTAGAAGATAAATTGTTGAACTTTACCTTTAGTACATTTAAAAAGTTTATCATAGCACAGTGAGTTTTGAATAACCATAGAAGATGGGCATTTCTATTAGTTAAGAGCATTTCCAACTAAATATTGTTTAATTTACAATGACGTGAAGTATAATAGAAATAATTAGAAACCTTCTCCATTGAATATGAATTGTAAATAATAATTGATTAGTAATTTGTTAAAAAGATGGAGAAACAAATTAATTCTAATAAATAGATAGTAAAAAAAGAAATATTGAATAGAAAATGCTAAGCACACAAATTCTACAATTCTCTTTTACATGTAAGCATTTTAAACATTTTACTCCAATAAATATCTCATTGAATACAATACAAAAATCACTTAAAGGGTTTTTCATAGCTTTATGTGTGCCATGTCAGCTAACACATCAAAAACCAAAATTTTATATTTTTACAAATATTCTTCCACAATAGTTGATCTCATTCTACAACTTTGTAATGGATCCCAACAACCTATTCACATATCATTTTAATTACATTCTTGTGAAATATAATCAAGTTGTTTAATTTAATATTCAAAATTAAATAAATATTTATTTTATAAATATTATTCCCTATAAGAAGATTATTACTTATATTTGCTCTCTAATATAATAACTTGCAACAAAAATATTACTAATGATCAACTTAAAGAGATGGGCTACTGAAAATTCATAAATTTGTTATTGAATGCTAATAAAGAGTTTACCAAGTGAGGAAATAACAAAATAAAATGGGAGAAAAAAAAGATGAATAAATAAAAGTGGTTGAAAATCAAAACACACACCGTGTACAATAATATTATATGAGTGTTGGGCCCAAATAATGTACTAGTTTACATTTTTTTTTCTTTTCTTTTTATTCTATATCGTTTCTCAACCAAAAAGGGTAGTTTGGTAAACTATGTCGTGTTATTCAAAACTTACACTTGTATAATAATAAGTTTTTTAAACTACGAAACATATATAAACTCCGATTCTAAAAAGTCTAAAAAATCCTCAATGTGGATGCCCTAACTATTCAAAGAAACGAAAAGAGGAAAAACATGTAAAACTACAATTTGCTCATGTGTACACATAAATGTTGGACTAATATTACAAAATGCCAAACATGTACCCATTTGAACTTTTGGTACAAACCTAATATATTAGGCTCTATTTGGATGAAGAATATGATCCCATATTAAATTAATTCAAAATCCACTCAATTTTTTGTAGGAAAATAGTTCAAAACATGAAGATAAAAAAATATATTGTTTCCAAACAAATTCGGTGAATTATTTTTAACGTGGATCGAAAATTCTTTTCTTCAAATTCTCTAATCCGAATGGAGGCTTATATTTGTTTACTATTATTATTATTATTATTATTATTATTATTATTATTGATCCTAAAATGACTAAAAATAATCACTTCGTATGGTATTTCCCCCTTTATTTTGGATTTATATTTTATCAAAAAATAAAGCCTAAAATATTTGCAAACAAGTACTGGTTGTTAAACAAGCTGAGAATAATTATATTATGATAGATCAAGTAGAAAAACAATTGAGTAAGGTAGAAGAGGTACCAATGATTGAAAATAGATTGGATTTGTGCGTGGGGAGAGGACACTACAAATTTTATTTTATTTTATTTTAAATGGGACCTTACCTTATTTAATAATTATTATTGGGGAATTTCCGTAGCGAAGAATAACAAAATGAAAAAATAAATAAAATTGTCACATCTATTAAAATGGAGTGTATTATTGAAAGCACGAGGAGGAGGTTCAGACGACAAATTAAAGCCCCACCGCACGTGAAGTCTCCTGGCACAAATTTTGCAATCTTTTTATTTCTTTTTTGGCTGAGTTTTATTCACTTCAATCCCACGTGCTCACCACTAGCCCTACTCCCACTACCTATCTTGTACGAGCGACGGCAATGGGCGGGGCACAAGTAGGGCATAGGATTTGAGAATAAATACCCTAATTTACAATATTACATAAAACTATTTAATAGTTCAACATACTACCTGCTACATAATAAAGTGTATGACAATTCAAAACTAAAAGTAATGATCACAAGTTACAATTCACAAGTTTAAAACTATTGCTCAATTGAAAGTTCAAAACAACATAAATCCATAAGTCAATCACAGTTGTAGTTTAATCCTCCTCTTGAAGTGATTAAACCGTAGATTTTAAGTATGAAATAATGTTTCCATTTAAAATCATATTTAGAACTCGGAAAGGTTTTAAATATTATAAGACTTCACTCGTAATTTCAAATCCTTTCGATTTTGTTGATTAGAATATTTTATGTTTGAAAGCCTTTTTGATAAATCCCATCTCGTGATTGTTGATATATCAAACTAGTAGTTATAAGAGGTTGTCAATCGATTACAACAATATAAGCATAATAAGGTATCAATCAATTATGCAACGATAAAATCAAACATAAAAATAGCAAATGGATCATACTCGATTTGATTAAAGATTAAAATATCAACTATTCATTGTTTTCAAACCCCAGAATATAATAAAATTAACTAGAAATAATCAAATATTTATTTAGATATTTCATCAAACACTTTATTTTCATAAGAAAAACCGAAGGATAGATAGAATCGTAGGATTGCATGGATTGGATCCTTTGATCTTCATGTTTTTCGTGTTTTCCTTCAAAGCTGGCTCAACTTATCTCAATCTTGCTCCACATCACTTTCTACGTGTTTCTTCACCCTTTTCTAATGTCTTTGGATGGTTATTCCACCTCTCTTTTTAAAGTTTAAGTTAAGTATTGCCCATACAGTCCGAAAATTGTGTTTCCATAATGTTTTTTGGGCCATTCACGATCGGGAACTAGGTCACGAAAGATTTTCTGAAAAATTAACACTGAAATTCGCGACCGGACCCCTGACAGCTATGGTATTTATCATAACTCTCTCGATATAACTCCGAATAACAAATCGTAAAATGCATTGTAAATCCTAATCAATTATATTTCTAACCATAGGTTAAAAATATTCATATTCCTAGTGATGTCAAAGTCATGAGTATTTTGGTACCCATGTGTTGTTAAAATTCTAGAATCTTTTGTGAAATATTGTTTGTTTGTAATTTCTTCGTGCATACTTAACTTACGAAAGTCTTAAACATGAATCTTCATCCTCTTAATGGTCTAAAAACTTTTTAAACTTCAAAATTCACTTCTCTTTTAGCTCATGGTATCTGAATTATGTTAAATATTCGTAAATAACATGCAAAATGAGCAAAATACATAATAATGTCCAAATGCGCGAAATACAGTTGAATCACATTGTATATGCACAATCTATATTTGAAACCTCTTGAAATAATATCTAATATGCATGTAAAAAAATCATATTTATCGGTTATTTTCCATCATAACCCGAACCGAGATAGGATACAAGGTGAGTTGGTTAAAGGAATAATATTGGAATGACACTCATTCCAAGTTAAAATATGTGCATCCCAAAAAGCTTAGAGAGGTCGATTTGGGTGTATTCAATCTTGGGGAGCGGGTTTCTACTAAATAGGAGGGAAACGACCATGTTACCAGAATATGGAGAAACAAGATTTGGTTATCCTGCGTTTTACATTTGAAGGAAGGTTGACCAGAAAGTGAGATTTATGGCGAGAAGATATGTAAAAGGAGGTATTCTTGGAACTTATAAACGTAAAGTAATAATAAATGTACCCTATCATGAGGCGAATAAAATTCAAGGAGAACTCGCAAAAGGAAGGTGACATTTGTTTCTGACGTCAATTAGAAATGAGTGAAAAGATAGGCGAATAATACTATGAACTTAGTCTTTGTAAAGTGAGAGACTATTTCTCGGGGTATTATCTGCTGATTTTGTTGGATTTGGCCGAATGATATTGTGTTTTTGGTAACTTGATGATTTGGCCAAATGATATTGAGTCCTTTTGGCAACTTGATCAAATTGGCCGAATCGAATGAAGTTTTTAGGTCTTTTGATTTTGTTGGAGGTTGATCTAGGTCTCACTTAGACTGAGAATTGGGGTTTTCGAGCTCGCACTCACTGGAAGGGCGGGCTAAGTGGAGTTCTTGAAGATCGTCGAATGCTCCAGGGAAAAAGGTTACACAATGAAGATGCGAAAATAGTGATTGAAGTTTTATGCCTAAAGAGTATGTCGGATTCTGAGAATCATATATGTTAGATGACATATCTGGCAATGAGGTATTAAAGATGATATAGAAAGAAACATGAATCGCATAGATGAATGTTCAAGAGCGATAAGGGTAAAAATAATAGAATGATTAGAAGAACATACCTATATTGTTAACAACAAAATTGTCTAATAGTTCTTTTGGGGAAATGGCGGTGACGTTCTTGCTAAGGTTTTGATCTTTTGAACTAAAGAGCAATGGATGAAGAACAATCACTCTATTTTCTTATTTAAAGATATGAATGTAAAAGATGAAGAAGAAGCCTAATGATATGGTGTTTTGAATCTAAGATATAATGTTGCAAATCTTGACACAGTTGTTGTACATGCAGGTTTAGGGTTTCTTTTCCCACCTTCGATTTATTTGGTAACATCTTCTTGATTCAAAAATCGAAGCGCCCTTGCAGTCGTGACACGCATCCTTAGCGAATGACTGAGCAACCCTTCTTAGTCCACTCTACTCGATCTCATTTCCTGAACAAGCACAGTAGGGGTGACTCATAATATTGTAAATAATGTTAGCTTGCTTAGACCGACTTGAGCCAAACTGATGCCTCGATGAGCAATTATCCCCCATTCTGGAGTGCGTTGAGACCGATCTGATTGTCAGTAGCTCGAACGGATAGAGGCGAGGCCTAAAGGTCACCCTATTGTGTGACTCATGGGCTTTTGAGGCTCATCCACTTTTAGGGTTCGAGTTAGAACTCGGAAAATAGTTAGGAATGGATATCTCATTTTAGTATGAAAATACATAGTTTCCTTCTACTAAAAAGATACCTTTTACTTGGTTGACAAGACTTTTAATTCTTATAAATAGAGGCGCATGCCCTCATTCTAAACCACAATTTCTTTATGATATTTTTATGCTGATATTGATTGATATTGACATTCTGACTTGAATATCGAAATGTTTACACTAAATTCATCACCGTGCCTTATTTTGCAGGTTGGTTTGTTTGAAATCGAGTTGTACAAAAACTCGAATGACATTCGATAATCGAAAAAGAGGACGAACGCCACTAGATTTCGTTTTTTGAAATTTCCAACTTTCTTAAACACAGCAGCTAGTGTGGTACCAAATACTGCCATATAGTAGAACTATGGTACTTGAATAGGATTGGTGTGGTACCAAGTGCTGTCCTCGTGGAACTATATGTAGTTGGCACGAGTGAGATGCATATGTTTCTATTTAATATTAAAGAACTAAACTGTCATGCTGCATTAATGTTCAAGCCTAATATAAACAAAAAATAAATAAAGAAACAGGACCATCTGGTATGCAAACATGTGGAACTGTAATTTTACAACCGTGTGAAATGATTAATTAAATTTTAATATAACAAATAAAATCTAAAAAAGGCCATCTTTTAAGTAAACACGTAGAACTCTAGTTTTAACACCGTATGAAATGACTAATTAAATTTTAATATAATTGTCTCGCTTACAAAAAATAAATAAAAAATAAATAAATTTACCTTAAAAGAAATTGCCGGAAGAAACCTTTAAATTGTATGTCAATCTATTGCAGTAAATATTTAAAATTATCGAAAAACACTTACCATATTTCGTCAATAAATTAGAAAACTATTTGTGATTTGAGAAAAAAAATATATTTATTATATCGATATTACGTGAGTAAGTATAAAATTTAGTTAAAAACGATTTTTAACAGTAAATGATAATAGTAAAACTGTTATTTTTTTGGTAGTAATATGAAATCAACTTATCATTTTTCTAAGACCCGTAAGATATTTATCACATGCCGTATTTATGATAATTGATAAAGTAAATGATGATTCTATTGTTGCTATCTTATAAAAATAATCCCTAATGATAATCTATTGAGGTTGGTTGGATACAATCGCATCATGCAATGAATTTTAAAAGAACCATTGAGATTTGGGGGGTGTTAATAAACGTTTGTAGTCGAATTCAACACTTTTATTATACCAAACTTATAAAATTATGTTTGGGGTTGATTCAACCGTCGATATCTTGTGAATTTTGGTTGAGTCAAACAATAAACAATCGAACTTGAATAATGTTGGCGTAAATAGTCAAATTAAAGTTTGAAAGGGAGGCCAAACGAGGTAGAAGAGTATCCTGCGTGCAATATTCACTAAAAAAAAAAAACGGCCATACTGACGGTTAAAATACCGTCAGAAATACTGATAAAAAACTTTGTTGGCAAGTTTGCTGACAGTCTTGGTCATCATCAAGTAACCCCGTCGGATCCCCTCAGGGATAGAGCGGGAATCTATCCTGCATAATTATCCTGACGGGCTGCCCGTCAGGATATAATTTGGATTAAAAAAAATAAAATTATATATGCTGACGGCATTGCCGTCAACGTATATGTATCGAGTATCCTGATGGGCTTGACTGTCAGAATTTTAACCTAAAATTTCGGCTCCATCCTTCCCCGCCTCATTCACTGTCAAACACACCAAAAAAAAAATCTTCTCCGCTCCCTCTCGTCGCCGTAGCCCATCACCACGGAGGTCGCCTGAAGCCGTCGCCGTAGCCCACCACCACGGAAGTCGACGTCGCCGCCTCAATAAACGTCGCCGCCTGAAGCCGCCTCTCGTCGCTCGTCCGCCACTGCTCCGCCTCGCCTCTAGCCTTCTTCCAGGTAAATACATTTATGATTTTTCTTATTCATTTTATGTAATGGTTTGTGGTTAATTAATGTTAATTGTTTATTTATTTTATATAATTGTGGTAATTTAAGGTAATTAAAATTTAATTAGTATTTTAGGTTAATTATTTAACAAATTTGAAATAAGGGTTTCATTTCTAATTAAGATTTAATTAGTTTTTAATTATCAATTAGGGTTATATAATTGTGATTATTTAAGGTTTATTGTTATTATTTTATTTATTATTATGAAATAATTGTTAATATTATGAATTAATTATAGAATTTATGTTAATTTAGAAAATATAAAATAAAAATATTTTTTTCTTAAATAAAAGCTGTTTTTCTTTAAAATAAAAATATGTTTTTTTATAAAATAAATTTCTGTTTTCTTTTTTTATTCTTAGATAAAAATCTGTTTTCTTTTTTTCTTAATAACTTTTTTAAAAAAAATCTAAATTTGGAATTTAAATAATTTAAATATAAATTGTAGTTAATCATTATGTTTTTATTGAAATCTGAAAATAAATTTATAGTTTTAAATTAAATAAAGATTTATTTAAAATTCTTTTTTATTTTCTAGTTAAAATAATTAGGTTTGAAGATAGAGTTTACTTGAAATAAAGTTATGATTTCAAAATAGGGGTCTAATCGTAAATAATTCCAAAATGAGGGTTAAATTGATAAATTTTTAGGAAAATACGTACACAAAGTATATAATTAGATAGTTATGGGTTAATTTAGTAAATAATTAAGAAATTAGAGTTTCATTGTATTAACTTAGATTGTTAGGGCCTGCTTTCAAATTTAAATAAACTTTAGGGGCAAATTATATTGTGATATATGTATTCACTCATTATATTGGATATATATTGTTCATGCATTGGAGGCCGTGGTGATCGGCCGGAATTTAAAAAAGACTGTATATTTAACATGCATGGGAGGCCGTGGTGATTGTCCGAGATTTAATTTTGTTTGTATATATTATTGTCATTGGTGTTGTTTGTTGTGTACCGTCGGATGTTGACGTGGGTTACGACGCCGGCCGGGAGGTGTTGTCCCTCCAATAGCGGGTTTTCTTTTTTTTTTTTTCAAAAAACGTGATAGGATGTCACGTGGTTTTATTTAAAATTTTTAAAATATTTTTAAAAATGTGACGGTGGTAATTATGACGATATTCACATTGTTGTAGAGAATCAATTATAAATAGAAAATTTTGAAACTAAGTTTTAATAATTCCAATATTCCTTAGAACCGTTTGAGATTTAGTATCAAATATAGAGTTTAATACTAATTTTCGAATTGTCTCATTTTTAGACAGTTTGAGTATGTGACTTGTAGTATGGTTATCTTATGTGTATTTTTTTTAGTTTTTAAATTTCGGTTTCTGCATCTCTCTAATTGTTCTCGGGTGCACTGAAATATACGTGTACTACGAGAACTGAGGGAAGATGCTGCCAAATTTCTGAATTTAAGAAAAATGCATATTTTAAGATAATACATACTACTAAATGTCACGTTCTTGAATGGGATATAAGTATTACCAATTATAACTCGAATTACTCATTCTTCTCGTAATGCTGCCGAAATTTTGCCACCTTCTCGTAATTCTAAAATCACGAATAATGCTAAAAAATCTTAGGATGACTGATGATCGTAGTTGGATGTACAAACGGAATATTGCCGGATTTCTAAATCAAGCGTTCGTGGCCGGTGTAGATAGTTTCGTACAATTTGCACTCACGCATGATTCTGCAGAGAGGGATGGTGATAAACTGAAATGTCCTTGCCCACGAACTAAGTGTAGGAACTCTAGTTATAGGTCTATTGATGAGATAAACTGGAATGCCCATCGCTTCTATATAGCGATGCGAGATTCTTACAAGAGTTGTATATACGAGTGGAGGAAGGCGTATCGACTGCATTGGACGATACCTTCCTGCGTATGGCAGACGATCTGGAATAGATGGCTGGTGGAGTTTCAGCGGCCTGAGAAGGTAGAGAAGTCCGAGAAGGCCAAGCGGAACAGATTGAGCGAGCCCGGAGACCCTTCGACTGGTATAGCGAAGCACCGAGGCGGGTTTATGCCGACAAGTTGACAGGCGACCGGGATTGTAAGTCGATAATAATATTTTAAGTAAATAATTATATTATTGAACATGTATAACATTATGTTTAACTAATTCATTATATTAAATATTGTAAATGTATCTTTATATACAGGCTTCGCAGATGGGTACGCAGCCCAGTAACTACGACCTTCTGCTGAGATATCATCGAAATCCCAGCAGGTGCAGGTGCAGACGCAGGTGCAGTTCTAGTAAGAGCAGCTTGACAGCTTCAGCGGATCCGCGAGGAGCAGGTGCTGGAGATTCAGCGGAGCCGTGAGGAGTAGGAGCGTTCCCAGTTGACATTCCATCAGCAGATTGAAGAATCTATTGGTCGGGCCATGTCTCGTCAGCCTCCCCCTGATTCGTATGGTGGAGATAGTTAAATATCAATGGATAATTCAGGATTTTTTTTATACATTCGATGGATGGATTGATTTTTAGTTATTGGATGATTTGTTTTGATTTTTAATTAATGGATAACTTATTTTGGATTATCTAAAATTTTATTTGTTTATTATTTTAAATTTATTATTATTAATATATCAGAAATTTTAATAATAGACTTTTTGACGGAATACCCGCAAATACCGCCAGCTATGCTGAAGGACAAACCCGCCAGGATAGTAGCTATTCCTGGCATGCAGAACAGCAATGCTGACGGCCACACCCGCCATGATAGCATCCGATATTTTTGGCGGGAAGACCCGCCAGGAATACTAGGCGCCATATCCTGGCGGGTATGGCCGTCAAGGAATCCGTCCAGCATTCCTGGCGGGAACATTTTCCCGTCAGGATGCTACAATCCTGACCACAATAATACTGGCGACCAATATCCGTCAGGAGGCCGTCGATATTCCATATACTGACGGAAATCCTGACAGATTTGGCCCGTCAGTATAAGCGCTTTTTTTTGTAGTGATTATACTTCCTTATTGAAAACTAGAGACCTATATTTGTTTGCTTCTCGTGAATTATATCCTTCTACGTTGAGTTATTGTTTGACCAACTAGGTAACTAAATAAATAAAATAAGAAAAAAAAATCATGTAGTATAATATTACATAATTACTATAAATTTACCTAGTTTTTGTTTCATCTTGTTTAAATCAAATATCTACCATTAAGTGGTAAATTTATATTTCCCAATTGTTTAATTTAGTATGAAAATCCATTAATAAGTACATAATTTCTTTTAGTAGCATGAAATTCGACTTATTAGTATTAGTATGAAATTCAACGATATCAGTTGTGGCCTTGACGTAAGGGCATGAAGGTCGACCACCCCAGGCCCCTTGAGTTTTTTTCGATTTTTTACGGCCTACTTTATTTCTAGTATATAGTTATAAGGGGCCATAAAATTATAAATTTTTCGTGTATATTATATGGGGTCTTTATACAAGCTTATAACATCAGTATACATATTTTCAATATAAATATTTAACTAAACAAAATGAGGTGGAAATTAATAGAATTGTCAATTTCTAGCTTTTCTAAATCTCAATCAAAAATTCAAATTTGTCGACGTTTTTATCTAAAAATAAAATCAATTACCGTATTTATTAATTTACTTGATTGGTAATAAAATAGCTGGCAATATCAACAAAAATGGTTGAAAATATATTCAAAGCACGTTTCATTATAGTATGTTTCATTATTGGTTACTTTTTATCAATAGTTTTTGTTAATGTGTCTAAATTAATATAATTTCTAAGAATCATGTTATTGTTACTTTTTATCAATAGTTTTTGTTAATGTTTATAAAGTAATAAAATTTCTAAGAATCGTTAATTTGGTTGTGATAGACAAAAAAGTTAAAAATAAATAAGTAGATGGGTGAAAAGAAATAAAAAATGTCTACTTTTTTTAATAATAAGGTAACTCTCATAACTAAAATTATTCTGAGATTATTAATATATTTGAATTCACAAATTGTTAGAATAAGTCACTTAAATGAATTTTTATACTTTTTATTGTTTATTTAATATATATTTATTTTTTGCACAAGTACAAGTTATATGGCCCACTTTTTTATTATTTGTACAAAGCCTTAAAATGTCAGGACCAACTCTGAACGATATGTATGAGTTTTTCGGTGCAGTATGAGATGTTAAGAAGTAATTTAAATTCTAAAATGTAGTAAAAAATTTCACGTTGTAGTACGCAATTCCATCAAAACGGACTAGTAACACTGATAAATGACATTATAAAATTAACATCAAATGGAGTATGATTTTTAATAATACATAATTCCATCAACAACGACTAGTAATATTTTATAAATGACATTATAAAATTAACATCGAATTGGAATATGAATTTTGATTGAAATAAATTTTGGGACCAGCAAATAAAATCGAAAGAAAAGAAAAATAATTAGTAAAAATAAACCAAGATTCTTATGTAGTGATAGTTTAAGAAATTAAAAATCCATAAAGAAAAGTTAAATGGAGCGTCAATGAGATGAGATGGTGTGGGGGGCCGGTGGGTAGAAGTAGAAAAGGATAGAAGCAAAAGGAGAAAAGGGGTGATGGATGGGGAATGAGAGTATCCAATGATTGTAGGCAAGTGGGTGTCGGATAGGGGAGCGACAAAGGTGTGACGCACGAGCGTTGAGCCTGGCCCACGTGCTCTCTACGTGTGTGTCCACCCTGCATGTGAACGCACGTGATCCTCACCCCACTTTGCTTTTGCTCTTCCCCACTTGCACCTCAGCCACCACCTTGTTTGCCTTTGCCTAGACCATTATTATTATTATTATTATTATTGGTTTACAGTAAATATTTCATAATGAGACTATATCGTTTGTTATAATTTAAACATGTTATGATAGTACTAACTTTGTGATTTTGTAATCACTTTGTTTTGATAATTTATATAATTTTAATTTAAAACAAACAAAAAAAAAAAATAGTGGCGTCATAGTAGATTTATGTAAGTCATATTATATTAAGTGTCTGACCAAATAAGTGATTTATTGTCACTTTTGGAGAAAGTGATTCTTGCCCTATTAGCCAATTTAGCTAGGCCCAATGGGCTGCAGTTGTCACTTTTGAACCTAGTAATTACCATCGACGCCCCAATATAATAGTGTTAATTTTATAAAAATTAATAATTTATATAGTTAAACTATTAATATAGTTAGTATTTTTTAATTATACTTTTTTCGAATTTATAGATATCAATTAATACTCATAAAAATTAGTGTTGGAATCAGTATATTTGTTATTGGAATAGTAAGATTTTGCATTGTAATCATCAATTTTCAATTTACAATGTAAAGAACTAGTATTTTGAGAACGTTAATTTAGGTTATGTGTGGAAATGAAAAACTAATAATATGCTAAATATGACAACTGCCCTATCTTTGTGAGACGGGCGAAAATAAAATACTGAACTATCCTTTTGGGAGGGATTGAGTATTTATTATTTAACGAGAAGGTTCAATTGGCTAAAATGAATTTCTAGATCGCGAATTTATCGACATCAGGCTTTTTGGTAGTCGTAGTGTGTGAATGTTACCCCCCTTATTAATCTCGAGGGACGGAACAAGCTAGATTAGTCAAATAATAGTTATCGGTTCGAGAAAACAATTTGCGTGTGAGCGCCTTTCTTTTGTGTTAAGCTTCATAAACCCACTTGAAACAATTAAATTTACAGTTTAAATATTTAATTTTTATTTGAAACAGTTATATACGAATCAAAAAATTAAAAGAATATTTTCAATGTATTTCATAATGATATAACCCTGATTGATAATCAACGGATAACTAATAATGAATTGTGTTGATTGATTTAAGTAGCTCATAGCTTATTGTATAAACAATTTGTAAAATTATTTGATAAATAGTTAAGAGTCGATACCTACTTGATTGTGTAAAATGACTCGTATTAAAGTAATTTATGAGTCAATAGTATTGATATATATATGGTGAGTACATTGAGAAACTAAAACAATGTTTAAAAAATGATTAGTAATAATATTAAAATTATTATATATGTAAACTTTTGAGTTTCTTATTTAAATATATATTAAATTTGTATAAATAAATAAATAAATACCAACCATACATATTCAATAGAATAGTTGTACATTATTTTCTATTTAGATTAATAATAAATACGTTACTTTTTATACTTAAGGTCGAAAGTGCAGATTTAACAAACTTTTAATATCACTACAAGATATTAATATTTTATCCACACCTAATTATTGTTAAATACTACTACAACACCTCAAACACGGACAAATATGTGAGCGTATTAAATGAAAATTCAATTTTTTAATCAAGGGAACGAATTTTATTCTCTCTCTCACTATAATTTGATTAAATTTAATTGGGACTTGAATTTTCCCTAGTGATTGTCGCACTTTATTTATATGCCCCGATAAAGTGGGTATGAACGACTTGCCAAAAAAATAAATGACTAGCTGGAAAGTCCCAACTTTTAGATATTACATGTACATATGAAGCTACATAAATATAATAGAAAACACACATATTAAACAGAAATATATATATATTTTTTCCTTATTTTGCAATGGGCCGATTTTTTCATAGGTACAATCACGAATGTATATCCAACCTAAAACCTAAATGACTATTTTAGAAATTTGATTGGATTTATCGGTTGGACCTATTCAACAAAAATTCGACACAAACATTGATTCGGTATTATAATTATTACTAATATTCTAAATTTTCAAAACAAATACATACAAGGTGTACATGCCAAAGTCTTTCCAGGAATTTATGAATTTCATACTAAATCTCGAAAATAAAATTAGGCTACCATTAATTATACATAGTTTTTTAATTTATTGCCGTGTTTTGAGCAATATAAAGGCTTTTCATAATCGATAAATAGAGTAACATCAATGATGAAATTTTGAAAAAGTCGTAACTGTTGAAGAAAAATAAACTAACCTTTCCATTTGTAACCCCCTTTAAATGTATACTCAATTAATTAAGTATTAATTGCTTGCTCGCAGTTGACATAACAAATTAATTCGGTTTTCCACCCACCGGACCAAACTACTGTAGGCTGTAACATATGGGTATTAGGATATTTTAAATATAATTAACTACACTAATTAAGTGTAACTTGACTAGATTAATGAGTTAATTAACTACAAACCAGATCTCATATTCTAATAGTATTTTGTTTGATCTCTTATGGGTGGGATCTTCAATTTCAAAATAATAATAAATCTTATATTCACTCATAAACGATTTACATATAAATCAAAAATAAATTGTAGGCAATTTTTACTTTATATATATAAAAAAAACTCTATATTATAATCCAGTTTAAAACATAATCCAATCGAAAATTGATTAACTAACAATGACAACACGAGATTGGATGTCAAAGCCAAATCCACGTGCACCCCACGCTTGTTCCGTGAAGTGGGCCCCAAAGTACTGTTTCGGAGATTTCACAAAAAGCTTCTTCGCGTGAGATGAGGCGCGTGGGATTCGGAAAATCTGGTTGCTCTCACGAGAAAAATCACACCCTCTTCCCAGGAGTCAATGGTCAACCCCAGAAAAAGGACCTTTTTAATGAGGAGTTACACAGTTGAAAAAAGAAAAAGCAAGGTTTGACTTAACCACGGTTGGAAACTTTCAAAAGTAATCCTCACAATAGGCAAGGACTTGTTTGGTTGAAATAAGTGCACTATTAATTCAATTTGGTGTTTTTTTTTTTTTTTTTTTTTTTTTTTTTTTTTTTTTTTCAAGTGATATCGATCAATTATAAAAAAAAACAAATAAACACAAATAATATTACTTTTATGTGATAATCATTTGTTCATTAAAATAAAAGAAAATTAATATCATTTTGAAATAGATAATCTCATCAAATTATGAGAACACATTTTTGCCTGAATTATTAAATTAATGGTTATGTTTGACAATTAGAGAATAACAAATTGTATTAACTAGTATTAAGGTGAATTGATTATCTAATTGTATATACAATTAACAATTTTTATATAAGATTGTAAATAATTGTGAGTCAGTGTCTATATGTTGAGTAATTTTTATGTTAATAATATAAATTTATATGGTTAGTATATTGAGAATTAAAATAATATTAAAAAAAGATATAGTTAATATTTTAAAATTATTAATTATATAAACTCCTCGAGTTGCTTATTTAAAAATATATAAAATCTAACTTGCAATAGTAATCAATATTTAGTTACAAATTATTTCTATATTTAAATTAATAATATATTTTATTTGTACACATTAAAGACAAAAGTTTTAGTTTCAACTTCGAAGTATTGTATTCTCAAAATAAGTAATACGTGAAATCTTTTTCAAAACGTGCTTTTTAGAATCAAAATGGTCATTTAAATCTACTTACTAAACAATTAAATTAGGGGTTGAATTAGTCCAGTATTTATTTTTCAAACATAATTCGATATTGAATATAAAAAATAGATAATTTAAAATTTTATAACAAATAAAATTTCAAATAGCCAAAATACTAAACAATATAACTCATAATTTTTACAATTCACACCCTCCCAAAGAATTAATAACAAAACTCCTTCTTTATTCCCCCAAACAAGTCCCAAGATAACCACAGTTGAAAATTTGTCAAAACCATGGTTAATAAAAAGGCCCATCCATGCACAAACCTGCAAAAAAGTCGACCCAAAAATCAAAGCCTCAAAGCCAAATCCCATCATTATGATTGAGCCAATAGGTACCTCTGACACAAGTCATCATTGAACATCTGCATTGTATCTATACACACACCTATACATACAACACACACACACATATATATTAGATGTAGGTCCTGGCCTATATTATCTTTCTTGCAATAGACCTAAGAAAAAAAAAAAAAGCTGTAACTCCTCTGCGAAAAAGATTAAAAAAAAAAAAGAAAAAAGAAAAAAAGAAAAAAGGACCAGCCCATTTCTCCTCATTCTGTCCCCCCCTCACTTTTGTTCTCTTTCTATATAACTCACAAGAGAGAGAAAAGATAAAAGCTTGTCTGGTTTTTCTCTGTAGAGAGAGAAAGTGTGTGAGTGATAGTGAGAGAAAGAGGAGATGGCTGAGCGAGATGATGGGTTAGGGTTGAGCCTGAGCTTAAGATGCCCGGAGAATCTGAATCAACAGAATCCGCCGCCGCCGACGGTGGCGGCGGCGTCCGCCCCTTTCCCGCTAAATCTCTTCCGGTCACCCCTGCCGTTTCACCCTTCTGCTGGTGAATTTTCTCTCTCTCTCTCTACTTTTTGTTTTTCCCTGCATGCTAATTTCAAATTAATTGATTAAAAATTAATTAGTTATTAATTAATTAAATTATAATTATTGCAGATCTTAATGTGGAGCCCAGATCGTTGTTTCGAGGGATCGATGTGAACCGTGCGATCACGGTGGTGGATTGCGAGGATCAGGAAGTGAATGTCTCGTCACCCAACAGCACGGTGTCGAGCCTGAGCGGCAAGAGGAGCGAGAGGGAGGAGAACGACGGCGAGTCGCTCGAGATCGACGACGACAGCGGCGGCGACGGGGCGGGGAGGAAGAAGCTCCGCCTCTCCAAGGAGCAGGCGGTGGTGCTGGAAGAGACGTTCAAGGAGCACAACACGCTGAATCCGGTGAGTGGCCGAGGGGCATTTTCGGAACTGTACTTTAATTTTGTACTAGTATTTATGCTAACGGTGAATTTATTTTTTATTTTAATTTTTACAGAAGCAAAAAATGGCGTTGGCGAAACAGTTAAATCTGAGGCCAAGGCAGGTGGAGGTGTGGTTTCAGAACAGAAGGGCAAGGTTAGTGAATTGTATACCTTGTTAAGGGTATTTTGGTCATAGCATAATTTGTTTTAATTTGGTGTATGGATTTCAGGTAGAATTTGAATGTGAGCTTATTTATATAATTTGATTCATAGGATGTGTCGTTAATAAGTATATAATTTGATCCACAAGCTTAAGATTTGAGATTTTGGGATTTTGACCAAAATGCTTTGAATTGACTCATTATAATATGGATTTGAAATCTATGACTAATAAATTATTTTAAACTTTGAATTAGAAGGTTTGGGAATCATAGTATTATAAATAGAAAATTAGTGAAATTATACGAGTTTAAAAAAAAGAAAAAAGATCTGGCATAACCTCGTTTTTGCCCAAACAATTTTAAAAAATAAATAATAGTGGACTCGTATGATACTATGTTTTTGGAAAAATCATACAACCCAACCCATTTTTACTCAAAACATTGTAATAAAAAAAATAATAATAACAATAATGGTCTTATTTAGTATAAAGAAAAATAAATTCCAGCCTATTAAATTTTGATAATAACACTCTCAAATTAAAAACAATGCAGGACGAAGCTGAAGCAAACGGAGGTGGATTGCGAGTATCTGAGGCGTTGCTGCGAGAATCTAACGGAGGAGAATCGACGGCTGCAGAAGGAGGTGACGGAGCTGAGAGCACTAAAGCTCTCCCCACAGTTCTACATGAACATGAGCCCTCCAACCACCCTCACCATGTGCCCCCAATGTGAGCGCGTGGCCGTCTCATCATCTGCCGCCACATCCGCCGGCGGAGGCAGCGGCCGACAGCCGCCCCACCACCACCACCACCACCGGCCGATGCCTATCAACTCGTGGGCCGCCGTGATCCCACCTCAACAAGTCGACGCCCACCGACCAAGAACATGATTTCCCGGCCCGAGGGTAAAATGGTAATTTATTCGTGGGCGTGGAGGATAAAGTTATCCCTTTCCTTGGATGTGGACCGATGGAAAAAGGATTTGTAAAGGAATGGTTTAGTGGAGGAGCCTTTTGTGTTCATAGCATGGGTAGGAGATTTGAGTTAAAAAGTAATGACTCTTTTTTTTTTTTTTTTTTTTTGTTCATTTGTGTATGGATTATAATGTTAGGCAAAAAAAGTTGGGGACTTTGATGGTTGGAAATGGGGCAACATTCCTAACCTTTGGATAAACTTAGAAATTGAATAGTTTTGTGGAGAAGATGAATTGTTTTTGGGCTCCATTGTTTAATCCATGGATATGCGCTTTTGCATGCAAATTGATTTGATTCCATTCTTTTTTTTTAATGGGCTCATAAAAGGTAATTCTTTTTCTTTTTTCCTTTTTTTTTTTTGGTTTTTTGCAACAAAGATACCCCATGAAGTCCTTCATGTGAAATTCTTGGTGGGGTTGTGAATTTTGTTCAAAATCCATCAAAATCCGACATGAATATGCCAATAGTAGTGGTCAAGAGTCCGTATTCAATTCAAAAGTTATTCAAGAATCAATTCGATTATATTGGTGCAAGAGTGTGATAGTATATTGTTATTGATGTGGAGAATAGGTATCAAAAATGATCAAATTAAGACTCCGAAATATGAAACGAACTAAAATTCTATATTTAAACCTAGATCAATGTAAGTTCTTTGGAACACATTTTTATATTTGAGCATGGCCAAAAAAACGAATCAATTTAAGATGATTTTAACTGAAGATCAATGTTTAAAGTTCATTGGAACACATTTAACTGTTAATATTAATAAAAAGGAATGGATGTGTAAAAATAGCAAGTTATTCGGGTTTGATTCGATTAGGGCAAGGCTCGTTCTAGTTGAACTGTGCTAGTAAACACCTAACATATTTGACATCAGGAAATTGGTGAGAACCAAATAAAATTCGATTTTTGTTAGTTACTAAATTCAGGTTGAACACAATTTCTAAACTTGATTAAAATTTCAAATAAGCTTGAGCGGTATTATATTCGTTTGGCTCAAATTCGTCCACATTAATAAAAGAGCTTTGAAATGTATAATGTAGACAAATCATAAATAAAAGAGCTTTATGTATAATGAAAAATGTCTCTTTAGACTTTTACTTTCTGAAATATTTTCAGTTTTTTACAATTTGATTTATCATAGTCAAACTGTCATCATTAGATGGGTTGATAATATTCTGATTGAATGTGCAGAGCAGAGCAACTGGTAAACCCAGACGTGTCTGAACAAAAACTCTATTGTGTTTTGCAATTCCCTATAAAATCGCTGTTGGGAAAATTGCATCTACGTCCCCTCAACTATAAAGCTCTTAGCAAATCGCCCCAAGATTTTGGAATTTGGCAATTTGCTCCATTTTTTTGGGCACTTGTGATGAAGATTCATTTAATTCTGGGATGGCCCAGTGGCCATCAATTGGAACATGAAAAGGACAAACCAGTCAGTATAACTAATTGAAATGCCATTACCCAACAGATTATTTCAAATAGCATTTTACAAGAATCCAAACATAACCAACATTTACATTTATAACCCTCAAATTCAGATAATTCCGTAAATTTGTCCAAGTAGAGCGTATAATTCAAGTGAAACCACCATTAAAATATGTTCATCAGGATTTGATCCACGTACTTTACATTTTATTATCATTATTATTATTATGATGATGATGATGCCATAGCTATTATACTTCAAGGGATGTGAATGTAATTTTACTAATCGTTGTGGCAGGACAAAAAATGAAAAAGATATTGGCGAAGAATAAGTGAAGGAGTTGGTTAATCAAAATCTGCTTTTCAGAAACTGAATTTCACCTTTTCTATTGATCTGATTTCCCAAAATCATAAAAATCATTCTCAATGACAAAAAAGAGTTGGGCCAACTTTCAGCCATTGGACCTATCAAGTTGGCCCAAGTAGGCCCAGTGTTGTCTCGGCCCTGTAACTTTGAGAGGTCAGGCAGTCAAGATGGGCCGAATTTTACTACATCTAAAAACAATTCAATTTTAATATTAAAATTGAATAAAATGCAGTTTGATCTATTTGTCACTGACAAACAACATTGTTTGACTTGTGACTCTTGTTCATTGTAAATCTTTTTATTTTTCACTTAATCAAAATCCAAAAATCTCATGAATACTGGCCATTACAAAATGACGAAAATCTCCAATTTGAAGGGTCAGAAATTATTAAATATGGTTTATAATATTACACTTTGATACTACTGTACAAATATGCAGAGATATTACATACCTTACACTTGAGAGCTTTTCAAACAGACACAGTATAACAGTGTAGAGATAAATTTAAACGGCTAAGGATGAAATTTAAACGGTATTAACTTTGTCGGCTAATGATCGTAATATGCACCCCAACCCAGCTTTCTCTGTCAGCTTTTCATGAATTCTTAAGCACTGATCACAAGTGGGCCGATCTCCTGTCGATAAACCTCTATATAAGTACCTAAATAATAACACACATAAAAATCAAAGCCTTTTAGTTATATAAGAACTTGAAAAATGAAAAATGCATCTAAGTTGCTGTAGACCCATATAAAATAAAATGCCATATGTGACTGTAAGAGGAAACTAAAAAAGCTCACAAAATAAAATACAATATAATGTATACATATGCTCATTTATGTACCAAATCTGTTGAATCATTACAAAGTTAAAACTGTCTTTGGCCTACAAATCCCAAGGTATGAACTTTTTCTTCTACTCACTCCTCGTGGCTCAATAGGCAATTCTCATCAACTTTCAAAATTAGTAGGGTTTCACAAAGGGATAGCTACAAAAAAGAAACCCGGGAGTTTCAAAATAACAAATAACAAAAAAAAAAAAAAGAGGTAACACTTTTCCCCTTCATACGATATGTTTTTTAAAACACCCTTTAATATTTACAGAAATATTACAGTTTGCCCCTAAGAATTAATGTAGAATCAAAACTCAGTTTGTGTGTACGTTTTTTATTCTTTTAAGATACCCCTAAACTTTTGTAATTATCCTTAACAAAAATATACATAAAAATGTTTGGAGAAATCAAAGCAGAAAATCGAAAGTGTGATTAAAAGGTAAAGTCTTGATGTTATCTCTTCTATGAATGAGATGCAAAAATATATTAAAACCAATGTCAGATCTTTTGGATGTAACAACTGTTAGATGCTATATGCCACCAAAGCATGTATAAAGTTCATCTATAAGTATATTAGTGAAGTGTGACAATTAAAACTGGCAGGCTTCAGATTATGACAGATATAGAGTTCATTAGTAGATAAAGGAGAGGAAAATAGATAATAATTTAACAAAAAAATAAGTGAGGCCAAACAAAGTTTGAACTCTTCAAAAGGTGAAATCAATATGCCAAATCAAAAAAACATATAATATAAATATAGTGTCATTCAATACCTCTACTATACGTTACCTGTAATTTAATTTCCCTGAAATGTGATATCATCATTATAAGCAAATAGACTTTTTTTCCACAACCAATAATCCTCTTCCTTGCACCCAACTTAAATCTCTACCTTAAGAATATCTTATAATATTTATTAGCATATGTGCATAAAGATTCAATAGATAAAAAAGCCCCCAATTGGCAGATAGCGAGGTCTAAAATTTCACAAATTGCAAGTGTTAAACTTAAAGGGTTCGTACACATCAAGCTTTCCATCGCAAGATCAAAAATGCAAATCAAATAACATTATTTTACAGTTTGATCTTAGAGTTAAAACCATATTTTCTTGTTGTTAAATTTTGAGCACAGGGTTCGATTCTGATTCTGATTCTGGATCGGCAAACACGTCAAGAATCTTTTGAGTATAGAGAACAAATTGGATTGTCTAGCACAAATCGCACCAAGAGAACAACAAGGAACCAGTGCAAAATACAATTCTTTTTTCAAACAAACGCACCGGAAAAAAAAAGTAAATAAATAAAATGACACAATGAAGTAAATGGGTGTTTGACTTACTTCATGAGAACATCATAGTACTCTGGATCAAGAGCTGAGAACAAACTATCTACATCTTTTATCGCCATTATCGCCCTATGTACCACTATCCAGTTCGCAGACTTCAAAACAGAGAGCAAACATAGCACAATTCAATACCACTTTATTCTAATTATGATTAAAAAAAAAGAATCAAAATCAAAATCCTGTGTACGATTTAACAAGAAAGATAAATTATAACCTTACAACGCTCGTCTTTGGTCAAGGGAGGGGACCCTTCAAGAGCTGTTTTTAAAGCTTCCACTGGTTTGTACCTGAAATATCTCAAAGATAAAAATAAAAAAAAATCCAAGGATATATCAAAGGGAAAATAAAAGGCAAATATAATGTGGGTTTGCTTATAAAAGATCAAAAATAAATAAATAGAAAACAATTCTTGGAGATATTGTAAACTATCGTACTGTTTGAGTAGGCTTTCGATCTTGCCGGACTTGTGTTCGATTCTGGTGATTATAGCTTGTGTGTTGTCCGCTGGCGCAAATCCGGCCATTTTCTGGGTTGCAAAGTTTCTTCGGGTGCTGATTTTGGGATTTGATTTCAGGTTACGATCGATCGATTATGCGCGCAGAGTTCTGATTTAGGGTTTTCTAAACATGTTCCCCAAATCTTGATTGCAATTTTGATACTTTGAGTGGACATATTTGAGTCTCTGAATATCTTATTTAACAACTTTAGTTCTATATAAGTTTTTTCATTTTTTAAAGACATTGATATTGTAAAAACATTTATCTATTATTATTATTATTATTATTATTATTATTATCATTATTATTGTTGTCGTCGTCGTCAAAATTATCTTCAAATTCTACATCTCATATGCACTTTATCTCATTTAACTTTCCACTATCATTTTCATTCGCTTTCATCCCTGTCGCTGAAAATAAGTATCGTTTCAAACTAGATTTTCGAACACGAAATATATGTTCAAAAAATCGACTCGAAAACTCTTTTTTATTTTTTTTTATTATCTAAAAATAGGGTTGTTCGGATTTTATTTTTTTTCTGTTTGAACAACGTTTTATTGTTCGATCAAATAGTTCGAACACATGAGTCGTGTTCAAAAACTAGAATCGAACACCCCAAAATTTGCATCTTTTTCTTTCCTTTGTCGCCTAAGTCTACCAAGTACCTTTCACTACACATCATTGTTTTTCTTCTTCATCTTCGGCGGTGGCGGTGGCAACAACAATAGGGGACACGAACATGACAGTTTTTTGTTTTTTTTAATTTGTTCTTCAATGGCGGCGGCGGCGGCGTGATGGGTAGCGGTGATGGGTCAACTAGGGGAGGTGGTGAAGCGTTCAAGAAGATGATATGTTTAAGTTGTTTATGGTTTGAGATGTAATTTTGATTGATATATATATATATATATATATATATATATATATATATATATATATATATATATATATATATATATATATATATATTTTCAATTGTATGAACTAATAAATAAATAAGTTGTCAATATTTGTGACCTATTTTATAATCTTGATTTATGACTTTTGTTTTTCCGCTTTACCTTTTAGCCCTATTTGTCGAATGGCAAATAATTTTAGTTTGTCTGACCTATTGATTGTGTTAGTTGTTTAGTAGTAATGTTTGGTAAATAATTGAAAATTGTAATATTTATTTAATTGTGTAAATGATCAATAAAAATATTGACATATTTATTGTTGCGTATTTTAATGATACAGAAGTTAATATATTAAATAATTAAAATAATATATTACGAACAAGATTATAGTCATTATTTCAAAATAATTAATTATATAAGTTTATTGAGATGCTAATTTTAAATATATTATATGTAATTTATAATAACAGGTAACTATTAAAAATAGCTAATCAATGAAGTATTTACAAATATTTTTTCTTTTCTCTATCAATTCAGATTCCAATTTTAAATTCTCTCCTACTAACGACATTCAATATATAACTTGCGATCCTTGATTTTCTAGCATAATGTCCACTTGATCGGGGCGACGCAGCGGAACTGGCCCGTGCGGCGCCGGGATGCTCTCGTCGGTCATGTTGTCGATCGATGAAGACATCTCGGCCAGCCTTCTTAATATGAATAAGCAAGATGGAAATAAGGAAGAGAGAACGAGGATTTTTAACAAGAGAGATTTGGAGAATAATAATTGTATTAGACTCCGAAAAATCTCGTGATAACTTTACAATAAGACGAGCAACACACTAAACGCCTAGGATTGGGGTTGTTTTCCCCTTCTCCGAGCAACTGACTCTCCTAAAGCGACTATGTACAAAACCCTAAACTTGGCCCAATAACAAGTCGTGGAAAAACCGCGCTTAAGAAACCCTAACCAACCTAGAAAAGTAAATAACGCGTATACAAGGAAGTTTCCTAGCTAGGGACTATTTCCCTGGGCGGATGGCCGATGTTTGACCGCGTTGGCCCATCTTCTCAATCTTTCGGCACCTAATGGGCTTCCGCCCAGGCGCCGAGCTTGATGGCGCTAAACGCCGGGTTTGTCGCCAGTCTTTGAGAGTAGTCCAGCTCGTTCAGCATCTTGGTCCATGGACTGGCGTAGCTGCTTCATATGCTGACCCACCATCTCAATGTACTTGGCCCGTCTTGCATGTCTTCGGCGCCATAACTCTCGCCGAGGCTCCCATGCAACTTCCCCGTCGGCCCACTCGTACAGGTCGCGGATCTTGAGGTTGATCTCATCTAACCTCTTATCCATTGAATCGACCTGATTGCCTATGTCGGCAATCTCTTGGCGAAGAGTTTCGCCTTTACTCGCGACATCGTGCGAAGTCTCGGTGACGCGTCGAGTCACGGCGTCGAGTTGACAGACCTCGACCGTGATAATCTTCCCCACCAAATTTGTTGGTAGTATCGATACGACATTCGGTGCTTCTTTGTCATGTAGCACGTTGTCCTTGTCTACCTGATTTGGCCATGAAGTGATGGACCCCAACGCAGTTTGCCCCACCGACCCTTTGAACTTTTCGATAATCGCTTTGAACTGCCGGAGGTGGTCCTTTTATTCCCAAGTGTTTTCTGACTAGGGAAGTCCTTTCCATCTGATGAGGTATTCGGTGATCGGAGGTACTCCCCTCTTCCGAACCTCCTGTTGAGCCAAGATTTCCTCCATTCGTTTGTCAAACGACGTAACTACTGTCGTAGGTGCTCGTTTGTACAGGTTCCGGTTAGGATCCTCCTTGTCACCTCTATAGGCTTTTAGTTGGCTCGCATGTACCACCGGGTGAATCTTCAACTGGTCTGGTAGTTCCAATCGGTAAGCTACTTGTCCCACCCTTAGTCCAACTACAAAGGGACCCTCGTACCGTCTTACGAGTCCTTTGTGCACCTTGCGGAGGGTATTAAACTGTTGTGGTAACAGTTTCAGCATGACGCGATACCCTACTTGAAACTCGATGTCTCATCGAACGTCTGCCCACTTCTTCATCTTCTTTACCGCTTTGTTCAGCACCGCTCTCGCAATCTCAACTTCCTCCTGGACAGATCGTGCGAATGTGTGGGCGGCGGGGTTCGGTCCTCGGAATCCCAAGGCCACATTCGATGGTCCCAAGAGTTGCATGTCAGTCGCTAGTTAAAGGGGCTCCTTCCTGTAGAATCACTCGTCTATAAGTTGTACGAGAACTGGGTTGTGTCGAGATGCTTGGCCCAATCCTTCTAACTGGCATTCACGTAGTGTCGCAGGTACAACTCTAGCAACGCGTTCACCCTCTCAGTTTGCCCATCCGTATGAGGATGGAAACTCGTGGAGAATGTCAATTTGATTCCCGGTAGCTTGACCAGCTCAGACCAAAATTTCTCCGTGAAGCGGGGGTCCCGATCGCTCACAATCGTTCTGGAAAGCCCCCAGTACTTGACGATGTTCTTCGAGAATAGTCATGCCGTGTCTACCGCCGTCACATCCGTCGGGGCGGGAATAAAGGTTCTATACTTTGAGAACCTATCCACCACAACAATGATCGAGGCAAACCCTTCAGATCGGGGCTGTAGGAGCCCTCCGGGATGTCTTTCTTCCACCTTGTCCGGCTGGCACACGAGGCAGGTCTTCACGAAAATCTCGACATCCTCCTCTATCTTAAGCCAAAAGTAGGACCTCTCTATCTCTACCGGGGCTAGGGTACGTCGAACTCCAGGATGCCCGGTGTTAGAATAGGGTGACCAACAAGCCAACTTGTGGCTGTGGTCTGACCATTCTCTTGTAATACAATCGTTTTTATTCGTAATAATATCTTTCATATTTATTGGCATTCCATATCTTTTATCCCTTGCTAGTTGCATAGGTATGGTCCTGATGAAGTTACTCTATTACGGTGGATTGGTCTAGCAGAACCGTGAGATAATCCAGCACGTAATGTAACTCGTCGAACTTGTTCCTAGTCCATTAGGGTTACGCCATAATGAGGATACAGGCCTTTCCCGTTAAGACTAGTACTTAGTGTATGTGGATCGCGTCTCATCGGTCACGGTGTCTGGACATCGACATACATAAGTAGGTTGCTCATATG
>BMAC01001260.1:275332-300049 GCA_014905375.1 Phtheirospermum japonicum
CCGTGAGAAGACCAGCACCTCCGCGCCGTTCCATTTTCGGGCTGTTGCTGCTGTCGTTTGTTTACCCGTCGCTCCTCTGCCGTGTCTGAGGTACAATGGCTGAACTTGGTGGAAATATATATATATGTGTTTGCAGTTCGTGAGTTACATATGTGTGCTCTGTAATGCAGTTTGAATATAAATATACATATTAACATGAAATGTTTGGGTGCTTAATATGTTGAATGCATGATACTGCATGTAATGCAGTGAGTTATTTAATATAACTTGTAATGCATGCATGCTGTTTGTTATTGTGTGTGTGTTTACATGCGTATACAATATATTATTATATATATATGATTGCATGCAGTAATCTGATTATGATATAAATATGTGTGTTGATGGTTGCATGAAGTAGTATATTATATATATATATATATATGTATATTGTTAAAGGTAAGCATGCATGATGTATATATATAATATATATAATTAAATATATGATTAATATAATAATATATATATAATTATTATATATAATGTTAATATATTAATTTATATATAAATATATATAATTGTTATATATATATGTTTAATAGAAATTATCATGCTCGTTTGTTTTTACGAAAATCGAATCGTTTCTTTTATTAAAAGCAATTAAAACATTGTTTGAATTAATTGATTATAAAATTGGGCCGTCGTCAATTGAATTCGATTCAATTTATTTAAACTTTTAAAAATTTTTTGTTTTCCGCTGCGCGATGGTACCCTCGATTCCCGACAGCCCGGCCCATGGGGAGTCATGACATTCTCTGATAATGTCTCTCCTTAGTCGATCCCATCGAGGCATGTACATCCGTCTTCCTTTTGTGAAGAGTAGCCCTTCCAAGTCAACCAGTTGATGACTTGTGGGGTCTTTCCCTAACCCCACGAGGATACGGTCCCATAAGTTGCTCTTGGGTTCGCTTGACTCGGTGTCCTCACTTGCCATGGAAGCAGTCCTTCGAGTTGCCCCTCCGTCCCCGCCTCTACTAGACGAGTTCTTGACATTTGGCTCCACCGAGTCCGTGATCTCTCCGCTCAGCAATCCGGTAAGCACCGCAAGCTTCCATTTTTTTTAAGGATGGGAATCCTATCAGCGTCTTTCCTGCCAGCAACACCAACACCAAGGAGTTACAATGGGGAATGATACAAGCTCGCACGTCCTCCAGCCAACGCAGTCCGAGTACGGCGTCGAAGTCATCCAATGGTCCGACCATGAAAGAGATTTCTTTGGTCCACCCCCCAATCCTGACATTCACACCTTCGGCCTTGCCATGCAGAGGAAGATATTCGCATTGACTCCTTTGATCACGTTCCAAGTTGGCGACAATCTGAGTCCCAACAGTCTTGCTACGTCGGCCTTCGTAAAGTTGGTCGATGCCCTAGTGTCGATTAGCATCCGAAACTTGCGCCTTGCAATCTCGGTCTCTACAACAATGATGTGGTACATCTCCGCATCACTTTTCTCTTCGCCAGTCCCAATTGCTCTGAGCAACCCTAGCATCTTTTCGAGGATCCCCTTGCAATTTAATTCCTCCAAGCCAATCCTAGTTAGTTACTGTCTTCCTGCCTCTCCGGGGATAAGAAGCCCGTATGTGGCCAATCTCGCCACATATAAAGCACGCGATGCCCCATCCCACACTCTAACCCGTGTTATGCCTCCTTTGGATGTCTCCCCCACCATTCTCCCACCAACCTCCCTGGTTGGCAATGGTGTTTTCCACTGAGCCATCCAGACCGCAAGTCTTTGTGACTTGGGTGGCCTCCACACATTCAGCACCTCATTCCTGATGTTGGAATCGAAGTATTCCGGTCCTTCTTTCCAAGGAATCCCGGGGTAAAACTGACTTCGTAGCTCGTCCTTGTAGTCACCCCACGTTTCCACCATGCTGAGATAACTGCACCATCTTCCTAGCGACGCATCCACCAATGTGCTGCTTCTCCGCTCAGCATGTCCGAGGCAATTTCCAGCTTGCCAGCATTTGATGTCCTGCCCAAGCTACGGAAGTATTGCTTCATCTCATATGATGTCACGCCCAAGCTACGAAAGTATTGCTTCATCTCATACAGGAAGTATTCGATTTCCCGCACGTCCCTCGAACCCTCGAACGACTTCGGTCTGGTCACCACCTTTTTAGAATGAACGGGTCTCCGGGTCCCTCCTCTTGCCTTCGTCTGTCCGAGCACCTCTATGCGTTCCTCCACGACTCTAATCCGCTCAGTCACTTCCGCCAACATGTGTGTGACCTGGCCTCGGATCTTGCCTATCATTGACACATATAATTTATCTTAGACCTTCCAGATTGCTCCGTATAAGATCACCTTCGAAATGACGTCCTCTGCGCACTCCTCTTGGATCTTCGGGATTGATCCATCCAAGATCGTTGTCGTAACGATGTCACTTGCGCACTCCTCTTGGATCTCCCGAATCGATCCATCCAATACTGTCGTCAGTTTCTCGACGTTCGCCTCACTTCGTGACTCGCCGATGCTCCAATCTCCCAGTTCCGCCTCCTCTGCCATGGTTTGGTCATACCACGGCAAAGTCCACCTGGCTTCCCGTCGGTGTTTCCCGTAATGAGCCTCGCCTCTTCCTTGTCTTGCTCTATGCCTTCGTGGTTGGCCTGCGAATAATATGGATCTGGAGTTAAGCCGTGGAGGCAAGAGGCTCTGATACCACTTGTCACGGGCTCGTCCACTTGATCGGGGCGACACAGTGAAACTGGCCGTGCGGCACTGGGATACTCGCGTCGGTCATGTTGTCGATCGATGAAGACATCTCGGCCAGCTTTCTTAATATAAATAAGCAAGATGGAAATAAGGAAGAGAGAACGAGAATTTTGAAAATGAGTTTCGGAGAATAATAATTATATTAGACTCCGAGAAATCTCGTGATAACTTTACAATAGAACAAGCAACCTATTTATAGTACACTAAACGCCTAGGGTTGGGGTTGTTTTCTCCTTCTCCAAGCAACCGACTCTCCTAAAGTGATTATGTACAAAGCCATAAACTCGGCCCACTAATAAGTCGTGGAAAAGCCACGCTTAAGAAACCCTAACCAACCTAGGAAAGTAAATGGCTGTTGTTCGACCGGGTTGGCCCAGCTTCTTGATCTTTCCGCGCCTAATGGGCTTCGGCCCATGCGCCGGGCTTGATGGCGCTAAACACCGGGTTTACCACCGGCCTTTGAGAGTAGTCCAGCTCGTTCAGCGTCTTAGCTCATGGACTGGCGTAGCCGCTTCATCTGCCGACCCACTATCTCAACGGACTTGGCCCGTCTTGCATGTCTTCGGCGCCATGACTCCGGCCGAGGCTGTCGGCCCACTCGTACAGGTCGCGGATCTTGAGGTTGATCTCATCTAACCTCTAATCCATTGAATCGACCTGATTGTCTACGTCGGCAATCTCTCGGCGAAGAGTTTCGCCCTTGCTCGCGACACCGTGCGAAGTCTCGGTGACGCGTCGACTCACGGCGTTGAGTCTTCATACCTCGACCATGACAATAAGGTGTGATTTTATTCCATTCGTAGTATTTTTATCTTTATTTAAATGTGTAATCTTCTTAATAATTTCTACCAACTTTATTAAATCCATTGTTAGTATAATTTTTTTTTAAATGTAAAATTCTAATTCCATACAACTGCACTGTTGTTAAGGCGAAATTACCAAAAATTCTAATTCAAAAAGGTAATTCCATATTCGTTCAGTAGAACCTTTTTACTTTTTAGACATTAAAAAAGAGATAATTAAAACAACACATATGGAGTTTAACCTAATTACAAAAATACCGCATCTATCGTTAGAAACAACAATGACACCCCTTAAATATTTCAAAGACCCCTTCGAGCTTTATTTTTTTTTTCCTTTTATAATATGCACATAAAAAATGGAAGCATGCTAATGTTTAGACTTACAAGCAGGAGATAATTACAAAAACTCCTTTGAAGTTTAGCCTAATTAAAAATAATACTACATTTAGCAATTACACCATTAAGTATTGCAAACATTCATTTGAGCTTATTTTTTTTCTTTTGTGTACTCCACACAAAATCCAGGAAAGCTTTTTGGGTTGTTTAGACTTGCAACATGAGATAATTACAAAAACACCTATATGGAGTTTAGACTAATTACAATAAAATCACATCTATATTTCTAAACAACAATTACACCCTAAAGTACCCTTTAAGCTTATTTTTAATTGATATATTTATGGCAAATGAAAATATAAATTTGTCATGTCCTTCTAATAAATATGCCTCTAGGTAACCTACTTGGGTTAAAATTGCACAGGATCATCAAAATGAATAATGTAAATACACCAAACTTCTTGGGTTGTTTTTGTAATTATTCTTCAAATACGTTAACGGACCAAACCTTTGAAAGCTTTTTTATTTCTTTAGTAAATACACCTAACCTAATGCCTTTCTTTGTAATTATTCATTTTCAAGAAAAGCCCTTAGGTTTGGTGTATTTACAAAACAAACAAAACTTTCAAAGGAATAATTAACATAAAAAAACTATTTTAAGGAATAACGCAAAAAAAAAAAAAAAAAAAAAAAACCTAAGGCTTGGTATGTTAACATTATTATTATTTATATTTTATGAATGGTTAAAAAAACAAGCCTGAGATTTTGTGTAATTGCACAAACATAATTACAAAAACAACTCCCGGGTGTATTTACGAAAGGGAAAAAAAATATGAACTTCAAATAATTGAAAAAATAACCCTTGAGCTTGAGGTTTGGTTCATTAACAAAATTAAAAAATATATACTTTTAATAATAATTATAAATATATTCTCAGGGGTTTGGTGAAATCACACAAAAATAATTACAAAAACAAGATGCCTGGTGTATTTACAAAATAATAATTAAAAAAAAGTGCGTAGTTTGTACATAATAATAATTACAAAAACAACCACTGAATAATTGCTTGAAAAAAAAAAAAGAAAGAAAACTAAAACTGTTTTTTTAGATGGCGTAATTGCTTGAATAATCACAAGCTTTTCCATAATTGCGAAATTGACATGAGTTTTGTAATTACAAAATAAATAAATAATAATAATAATAATAATAAAATCCGTGAGATTTAGTGCACTTAAAAAAATATAAAATTCAAAGGTTTGTCTTCTAACTTATTTAGAGGAATAAATACAAAAACAACCACTGTAAGAAAAACCTTAATGTTAATTATCTAAATGAATACAAAAGAAGTCCTTAGGTTTGGTGTATATACAAAACAACCAAAAATTCCAGACATTAATATAAAACCTATTTAAGCGATAATTACACACACACAAAAACAAAACCATAAGCTTTGTTGTATTAACAAAAAAAAAAAAAAAATGAAGTTATTTGAAGAATAGTTACAAAAACAAGCACTGGTGTTTGGTGTAATCGCACAAACATAATTACAAAAACAACCTCCAAGTATATTTACAAAAGAAAAAAAATTAAAATAATTTTTAAAATTTAAAAAGTGGATGGTGTACATTAAATAGTTACAAAAACAACCCTTGAGGTTTGGTGTATTGACAAAATTAATAAATAAATAAAATTTTAAGAATTATTATAAAAACATTCCCTGGGGTTAGGTGAAATCACACAAAAATAATTACTAAAACAAGAAGTTTGGTGTATTTACTAAAAGAAATGTGTGTAAATTTGTACATAATAATAAATAAAAAAAAACACAACTCCCATGTGATTTTTTTTTTTCTGTGAGTACATCAAACCTCAAAGGTTGTTCCCACAATTATTTACTTAAATAATTACTCTTCATGTGTACATAATAATAATCTTATGATGTAAATTATACAAATATTCTATTTTAACATAAATTAAATTTGTCTACAATTATTTATTAGAAAAAATCTCACTTATTACCAAAAGCAAACTTGAATGCACCTTTTAATCAATTTAATTTATTTTGTCCTATTTAGGCCAAACGAATAATTGCAAGTGGTATGATCTTATGATAAATTGACAAAACTTCACACAATTCGCAAATTGGTATAGCAACCACATCATACGTGCAAGAACATATGATTATACAATTAGGCCAATTTCACAATTATATATGAAATGATAACATGAATTATTTTTACAATTTTCTACGAATATAAAATTATATAATATGAAATGATTACAAGTAGTACGGAACATATAAATATACAATTAGGCCAATTTCACAGGTATATATGAAAGGATAACTAGTATGAAACTATTTCACAATTTTCTGTGAATATACAGTCATATTGTATGAAATGATTACAAGTAACATGGACAATTTTATATGAAATGATAGTGGTAAGAAATTATTTCACAATTTTCAAATTGTGTTCAAGTCAAGTCAAGTCAAGTGAAGTTTGAACCTAACGAGGGATATTTTTTTGAATTGCGTTTAAATTGTTGATATGTTTGTAAATCATCCATGTTACTTATAAATTTTCTTGTCAGATCAGGTGTTCGAGAGATTTTAAGCCTTTAATTAGTAAATAATGGCCCAAATGCTAAAATTAAGTGTACCGAAATATTTCCATATGAGAAATTTGTTACTACGAGAAAATTGATAGAATAACAGGGACTAATTGACCGTGAAAATAATTTCTGAAACGAAAATGTGTTTTATTTGTGTTTTCATGCTTACAAGTATTGTTAAGTATTATGTTAATGCATGTTTTAAGTGTAGTTAAGTATTTTGTTAATGACGTTTTAAGTATCTGATATGTAGAACTAAAAGTTATTAAAAATTGGAAGATCGTCCTCAAGAGCATTTGCTTACAAAAGACCCAGCTTCAACGATCCATATATATACTATTTTTATACCTAAATATCTAATTATTAGTGTAATCACTGAAAAAAAAATTTGAGGGATCGGCTACATGATACTTGGGTGAAACTGATCTCATAATATGAAATCAATTTTTACCATTTTTATTTGTCCAACCAGCACGATTAAAGTGATACAGTATTGATTTAAAGTAACACAAATTGTAATAAAAGTATCACACACAGAAAAAAAATATAATTATAATAAATACACTATTTCAACTTTATGGTTGCAATAAGATTTTAAGGTATTACATAAGATTGGTAATGTATCGCAAAATATAATTAGAGTTTCACAATTACAAGTATTATTATATTTCATATTGATGTATTACAAACTACAGTAAATTATCACAAATTTTAGTTAAAAGTATTATAATTTGAGCTAAAAGTAATACAATTTTACGTATAAATATTATATACTATACTTTATTAGGAAAAACCCAGTGGGAAAAAATTCTAATGAAGGAAAAAGAGTACATTATCCATGTTAATATACGCCTTTAAGTTACCTCGTTAAAAACCTTATTAGGAAAACTCAGTGGGATAAAACCTCAGCCAAGGGAAAAAGAGTGTAACGCGTATTTTATAAGTATGCTTCAGGCATCTCAAAATCCTTCTGGGATTTGTACGAGTATATCATATAAATCAGTTGATACTCTTCATAATGATTTTAAGATATCTCGTATTTATCGCATGATGTATCATATTCAGTGCTTACATGCAATCGATACATTCAAACTCATTATCTTTAGTTCATCGAAATACATGTGAAAATCTCTTTTATATTAGTTGTGACCAGGCTGCCTCATTAAAAACCTTGTTTGGAAAAACCCTTCTGGATAAAAACCACAACTAAGGAAAAGAGTACAACTTATAAATTTATTGCACAACAATACCATTATTTTAAGTCACTGCATGTATTAGTAATATAATCGAAACTTCTTTAGGAGTGCCAGTCTCTCTCTCTCTCTCTCTTTTTTTTTTCTTATCAAACCCACATATTACTATTTTCATTATAAATCAATAGATATTTATCGATAAGTTTTAATATCCTCATTATCAATAATCATTCTTAACGATATTCTTTTATTGTGTGTCGACACTTTTCATTTTCATATCATTCCCCATAACAATTTAATTTATTGAGATATCTCATAACCAATCTTCTTCAAGGATTTATACACAATAATTATGTATATATACTCTTTGAAAGTATATGCCTCCTATACAATCTATTTGATATTTGTATTTGGGGAATACTCAATGCTTTTTATTTATCGAAGCATGTGTAGTTTATAAATCTTTCTTATATCTTTTATCTTTCAAGTTCTTATTTCGATTGTGATGATATAACATTTCCAACTATCAATACTCCCCCTCATGCTGAGAAAATCTGAAATCAAACCAACATATCTGGTATAAATATTTAATTTCAATTAACATTCCATGATCTATTCTTATTATTGGGATATTTTACTAGCTTTATCATTTGATTTGAAAACCGTGCTCATATTGAGAGCAAATCACCTCGTAAACTTCCAGTTATGAGTCATATACTCATGTGACTATCTAGTGGATCCATAAAATCTAGTAGCACACATGGAGGGTGAGTGGGCCCATATATATCTCATCCCCATATATTCCAAAATTATTAGGAATTCATTCTCAACTTTTGCTAGTAATAAATTTTCATTAATCGAGAACAGTTAACGAAAAATTCAATAGTTTCTCCAAATGAATTATTACTTGACATTATTGAACACTTGTACCTGTAAGATACTTATATCTAAAGTTATTTCCAACACGAGGTATTTATTTAACATACCGATAATTTACCGACATATCTCATCATCTTTCGGTGATATTTTAATTAAACTACTGTTCAAATATAACTTCCAAACACAGTAGAGTTGATCGTACTCTTGATAGTACTATTTACTATTCAAATGCAGTGGCGTATTTCATACGCTTCATAGCAGTTTATAAAATATCGAGATAATCACAATATTCACATCAACAAAGGTTCAAATTTCTTAATGAATTCAGTGCTCTTAAATCTTCGTAAATACTACCCATTTCTTCCAATAAATATTTTAAAAAGAATTTATAAATCTCGACTCGAAAGGTTGAGAGTGTTAATGAGTTATGACATCCCAGAAGATATTCGATTTTTAATCGAAGCACAAGTTCGATTATCTGGTGAGTTTCCAAACTCATTCAAGTATATGCTAGGTATGGGTAGGAGTAATTTTGCAAAGAAACGTAGAGCCAAAAGATTAGGTGGATGCTATAAATGTGCTCGATAGAACTGTGACGCATGATGCAAATCTGTGGGTTTTGTCTCCAAAAATCGAGAAGATAAAATAGCATTCATCAAGGATGGTTTGAGTAAGGAGTCTTTGGATCATAATATCCAACAGATTCTTGAGACACATCCTAGTGGATATGTGCATCGTGAGCTTATGGCTTTGTGGGTTCAATTTAAAGATGAGCAAGAACGATATAGTCTCGAAAAATTTATTTCAACAGATCCTATTTGTAATCCCAGTTTATCAAAATATCAAAACGATTAATATAAATATATTTCAATTACCGAGTGATAGGGAATTTGAAAGAATGTACACACACCATCAATACGAATTTAAGGAGAATTTCATTTAGAGCATAAAGATGTGTGAACATACATAGCAACTAATACATTTTGATTCTTATCAGAAATGCTATCATAAAATAAACCAGACAAAGAACAAGAACACGGAGCAAGAAACCACTTGTACCATATTCCATGCTAAAAGTTAACATGGTAAGTACGATAACCATAATAATGCTGATTATCATTAACATTCGTTCAAACATTTTGAAAAACTTAGTGTTGAGAATTTATGAGAGAGTATGAGGTAATTGTTGAATGAAATGTGAGTGTATTTATAGAGTGAAAAACCACTATTACTAGCCGTTGGGAAAAGTGAAAGGAGTGTGAAAATCTTTCTACCATGTAGTAGAATTTTATTATTTTGTAAAGATAAAAATCTTTCAATTGCCGACAAGTAAGCATTATTTCTTTAAATAGGTAATATCTTATCATAAAGATGTATATTTCACAAATATTAGGAGTTTTAGTATAGAAAAAGATAAATGGAAGTTTCAGAATCCTCGCAAAGATGTAAATCCTTTTCTAATTCACTCAAAACTATATGTATTATTGGTGGATCTAAACTGATAGGTCATATTCCATATATAGATATGGCAATTCAACTTGTGAGAGAGTTAGGCAAGCAAAAGATTGATATACTATATGGAGGAGCCAACTACAGACTTTATAATAGTCTTATATCATCTGCACATTACTGGGGAATAGATGTGAGTATCATACCTTTTCATAGAGTTAAAACCAGCATGGGTCCAGCTGGAATGAAGCTTCAAACACAATCTTTTCATGATTGTATGATGTACATGGTGAACAACAGCGATACTTTCATCGTCCTTCCAGGTGGTTATGAAACTTTGAATGAAATTTTTAATATTACGCCATGGGCAGAGTGTAACTTCCATACCAAACCTATATGCTTGTTAAATATTGATAATTTCTTTAACGGTTTACTCAGTTTTCTAGATCAATGTGTTGATCATAAGTTTATCTCTCATTCAGCGAGGGAAATACTTATATCTTGCAACACAATGTCTGAGCTACTTACAAAACTTCAAACATATATTCTAGTTCAAAATTCTGTGGAAGTTAAAACTTGTCAGCCACAGACTGTCTGTGTTAAGCGAAAAAGACACCCCGATCCTTTAGATCTCTCGTTGTAAACTCTCATGACTAGTAAGGGGTGGCAGAGTTACGGAGCTAAATACTCTCGAGACACACCCCACCAATTTCATGAGTTTAATAAATGTTTTTTTATTTCAGTGTCAAGCGTTTATTGCTTTTAAGATAATTTCAATATCTTAATTTTGACTGTTTTGAATGTCAATTATATATGCTTCTTCGAGAGCATTTCATTATCATGTCGATGCGATCTCGTATGATTCTTTCAAGTGCTAATTTTATCAATTTCATACATTACTTATCAGTACTTTCTAGTACCCTTGCTCAGGTTTCTCTATTAATATTCAACAAACGTGGAGAATGAATTCCATTTCTATTGACTGCTACTTCGGGAGCAGGATTCATATATTTGTTTAATTATTTTTTTAAAGTAGGGTTTAGCCAATCATGTGGTATAACCCACCACATTGGTTATATTGCGATATTTAAAGCGCATAGCAGAAATTAAATTGCATAATCAATAACTACTTTTTCGGAAGTAGGATCTGCTTAGTAGAAGGTATCACCCATCACTTGGTATATTAAATACATAAAATATGTAAGACCATCCATCTTGTGATAATTGAACTCATCACATAGGAGGTATTGCGATATTTAAATAATGGAAATTAAAATCAACAAATAGTGGTATAACCCACCACTTGGACCTTATTACAGTAAACAATGCAAGAATTTAAATTACAAATATTTAACTGTTTCTTCAGGAGCATGGTCGTCCACATTATACTAATCCATGGACAATCTTGATTCGATCCAAATACCGACAAAATTTCGATTCCATGATTCATGTCCAATTATTTTTCTCAAGATATGACCATCACCGATTAGGTGAATTGAACCATCAACTGCTATTCGTCGATAGCGGTTGCCGGCGGCAGTGCCGCCTGGCCACCGCGAGACGACATTCATATCTCTTTATAAAATTATCATCTACTAGATGATTGTACGTCAAAAATAAAGTCTGCCATCAATTGTTGCCCGTCGCTGACGGCCGAGCCGCTTAGCCGAAACCTGATGCCAAATATACATCTTTATAGAGTATCAATAGTATAAAATTAAATATTTACAAGTCCAAGTATCATCGTTCAATTCTCCATAGTCAGGGTACTAATTTTAATTTAATGTTTAATACTTTAAATTGTCATATCTTTCAACGAGTTATTATTTTATATTTCAATATCGGTCTCAAAATGAAGCTCTCATTAAACTAAACACTATGGAATTAAGAGAATTTAATTATGATTATATATGATTCTTATAATAGAATAAAACTAATTTCTTAGTATAATTATTTATTATATTAATATAGTAATAAAGATTGTACTTCATTTGGTTACTTCCCTTTTCCTCACTTTGAATGCAACACGTTTCTTTCTTTTGCCTTGCTCATTTGACTTTGTCAATTATAGTTGTTGTAACTAATACAAGCATTTAATGCATTTTCATGTCTTGCTACCATTTCCTTTTGTTTTCGTTGTTTTCGTTTTACCTCATCTTCATTCTTTTTCTTTCATCTTCTCATTCAAAGAAGCCAGTTGCAGAGCCATACATATATATTTAATTACTTACTTTCACTCTCTTTATTTCTATTTTTTTATTATTATTTAATTAGAAACCAAAATAAACTAAAGTATTGTATTAATTACCTGCTGAGAACATATATTGCAGACTCGAAGTTCAACACTCAGAGATGCTCCATGAAGGCAGAATCTGTCCAGTAGAGTCACCCCCAACAAGTTCCTCTCTCAACACTCGTTAACGTAAAGCATACTCTTTATATTGCTCGTATAGGTAGAGACTCGTGCTGATAACGTGTTATGAACTAGACAGAAAACAGAGAAAGTATATAGAGAAATTCTCAGGTATATATTTCATTATAACTGAAGCCCTATTTATAAGGAAACTTCCAATGGTACAATCATAATTACATAATTTCATCAGGGGCAAAATAATCATTCACACTAATAATAATAATTACATTTACTATGCATGCATAGTAAAGTGGTTGTGCATTATTTATAACACAGAGAATATCTTAATACTTAGGCTGGTAACTCAATGATATCTTATATCACGTAATATATTATATAGAATGAGCCCTAGAAGCGTACGACGAAGAGGAACACCATTCACCCTTTCACGAGATGAAACGACGAGGATCCAAGACGAGTCGGAGGATAGTTGCGAGTTTTGTCTATCTTTTAATATTTATTCTAATTTAACCATGAGTTATTCGAACATGTATATTCGTTTTATTTTAATTATATCCTGCTGGATGTTTTGATTCCGAGACATGGGATAATGAAACGACGAGGATCCAAGACGAGTCGGTAGATAATTGAGAGTCTTGTCTTTCTTTTATCTTTATTCTAGTTTAACCATAAGTTATTCGAACATGTCTAATCATTTTGAATATGTCCCACTGGATGTTTTGATTCCGAGACATGGGATGAATTAATAACAATTATTTCTTAATTTTTTTTATTTGGTGTTATATAGTTCTTTGATTTTACGATCTTATCTTATTCGAGTATCTTGTTTTGAATGCACATTTTAGCAATTGATCAATGCTTTTATATGTTTTGCAATATCGACTTGAAGCGAGAGTGGATAGACCATATTACACTTACAGATACTTGATAAATCATTGTGTACACCGAGAGGGTGTTGAGATTTATGAAAGTATTGAACTTTTATTCTATTAGGAGTTCAATTATATTTTATACAGTGATTAGTGGTCGATGTGTGCCTTTTCAATTTACAATTCTAAGAGTCTCAGGAGAGAAGATAGATAAATTATGTGATCATTTTATAAGATAGTAAAGTGTGGAAATTAATTGTTTATGACATGAGAATATAATAATTAATCCCATTGCCTTGAAATCCTTTTCAACATTATTTTCTCTTGTTAATTCATAGAGCTCTTGTTCGTTTATGCTTAATAATTCTATTAGTTTAATTTATCTATTGTCTTTATTTATTTTCTAAATAAAATCATAAATATTACAATCGTAGTAATTAGTAAAAACAATTAGTCTTTATAGAATACGACCCCATTTGCCACTGCTGCATTTGATTACATTTACACCTGCGGAGTTACAAATTAGGTGAATAAAGTTTTTGGCGCTTTGTTAGGGACTAATTTATTTGTTACTAATTATTTTGGTAAGTACCAAGAGTTGGGATACACTCAAGGGACTGACAATTGAATTTCTTTGTACTGTAGAATATGTTGGGACAAGTCCACGTATGGCAGGTGAGATTTGTTTCCAATTGGGGGACGATATTAGGTGCTTGTCGGTAGAGAGCTTGGACCAAGATGTATCAAACTCATGAATGATTTTTGTGAACCCAAAGAGGATAAGAGAGACGCTTATTGGCCTAGTTGTTGGAGGCCTTTGACGAACTCGCACGAGCTTAAAGAAGAACATGATCCGGGGTCGCCCGAAGCAACCTTGATTTGAAAATCCCATTTTGTGAGTTTACAAATGACCTCTTGTTTTGGAATTTGCCTATTTAAACTTCTCTGCAGTCGTCCATAGTTTATCGTATCAATGCTGCTGCACCATCAAATGCAACATCATCCTCATCTTCTTCTTTATCCGATGGTTTACTACTACAAAAACGCCGTTTTAGCATCGGTTCTTTTTACTAATAGGCATCTACAACCGATGCCTATTAGACCGATGCTAAAAACTAGGATTTTAGGCATCGGTTCTACAACCGATGCTAATAGCTGACATACGCATCGGTTGTTTGACCAAAATCGATGCCTAATGTATAGATATAGGCATCGGTTTTGGCAAACAGTCGATGCCTGATGATAGATACAGACATCGGTTTTTTCAAACAACCGATGTCCAATGCAGAGATATAGCCATCTGTTTGCGAAAAACCGATGCCTAATATCAATAGCCGATCACTTCTATAGCCTGATTGGGCAGGCCAATAATTTCAGTTTTGAGTAGATGGCCAAAAAAAAAAAAAAAAACACAATATCAAAGATATAGTAGCGCACTAATTATAAAATAAGCAAGACAGAGAATCAAATTCACATAAATTCAAGCTCACATATGCAGGAGGTCTATGAAATTCCAAAAGGACAAATTAAACAACATAAATAGATCCAAAAATTGGTTCCGACAGTCGAAAAAAGCAATAAGGGTAATACACAACAATCTGTAGATTTAGTCTTCTTCCTCTCACTATTGCTCGGCAATGTTGAAGTAACGCAGTTCGTACACGTTCCTTTCTTTGTTGGAAGCAATCACTCTCAGCCAATCTCTCATGTTATGCTTCTTCAAGTATTTCTTTGTCAAATACTTGAGGTACCTAGAAAAATGAGCAAATGTGGCCCAATTAGAACTACAAATTTAATCACATCTCTAAAATTTAGACTCTGATCCACTGATACTCATAAATGCCACTACAATTACAAAAACTAATGGCAATATTCTAATATTACACCTTGCCCAGTAATTCGATACGGAAACACACTATTCCTTTTCTCAAAATGAGTTACACTAACAATTTCTAATCAAGGCAACAAATGATATAAAGGCAATGATAGCTGAACCTTATTCCAGTTGCAAATCCAATCAACAAAATATGGAGTCACAAGACTAAGGTCACTAAATTCAATTTTGTATACTATCCTTTCTTTAAGGCTCTGGTTGGATGTAGAATTACATGTAGAATTACAGGATGATAAATGTGGGAATAAATTCATCAAAAAATATATTTAAAAACCCCCAACTAATTTCTAAACTTCCACAAACAATCAAATTCATCATCAGACATTACCAAAAAAAAAAAGCCACAGTTCGCGACAATATCCAACAAACATTAAAATGCAAAAACAAATCCACAGAGTTATACAAATAAAAATCCAAATTAAATATACCTTTTGGAGAAGGTAGCATCAACGTTGACGGTGATTTTGTACTTTTCACGAGTAACTGTAACAGAATCGCTGAGAGCGCCGGCTTTGCCGCCGACCTTGATTCATTCCTGCAAAAACTTCTCGAGCGAAGCAATATCCATGATCTTATCCTCCACCAGCTTCGAGCAATTGATCACGAAGGTCGATCCCTTCTTCTTCCCGCCTTTGGCTCCCCCAGCTGCCACGCCTTTCCTCATTTTCGTTTCCTTTTTTGGTTCCACCTGCAAAGCTAAACAAAGAATTCAATCAGAAACTCCAAACATATAATACATACAGGGTTAAATACGAGTGAGTATGGAGAAAATTGGGTAAGAAAAATTAAATTATATTCTTATATCGTCAGTGATCTTCAAATTTTGAGAAGTAAGAAAAATTAAATTATAATATCTTAAAAACTTTACGTTAAAAGAATAATATTCTAGAAAAATTTTGACTATTAAATTTAACACGTGTGAAATATGGTATGGCGTTTGCCGGGCAACTAAACTATGTAGAAGACATGAATTTCAACTTCCTTGATAAATTAGCCTAAAATAAACTTTTCTTGAATCGAACAAGATATTGAATTTAAGTGACTTCTTGTTCTTGTCTATAATACTAACTCTGTAAAAGCTCGAGTTTCAAAACAAACATAAAAGTGAGAAATCATGATTTGTGTCTTGAGATCAAGATTCTTTGAAAGAAAATCACATTCATATCAACTTGGTCCAAAAGGGGTGAAAAAGTAAGACTGGCATTAGACTACAAGGGGCCAAAAAAAAAAAGGTTTTGTTTACAGCAGCAAGTTAAGAAAATGGTGCCGACATTCACAAATAGAAAATTTTAGGAAAATCATTCAAAATTAAAGTAACAAGAAATTTCAAACTTTACCACCAAAAGTTTGAATAAACAGAATAAAACGGGACAATTTTGAAGACTGAAATAAAAAGTAATGACAGGGCTCAAGACAATGTTCCCTTTGCAAGTTGTTAGACTAAATTGAAAAATGAAGCAATAACCAAAGCAAAGAACAAACTGAAAGAAACACTTTTTGTTGACATCGCCACAAACTATGACCGGACTGTTGACAGGCTGAACATTTGACTCCTTAATCAAAATCTCCTTTACCTGAATAAAGCAAGACCAGATCAACTTTAGACCAAATGAACAACAGCAGAGCATGAGAGATTTTGATATAGCCCAACAACTCACTAGATAACTAGTTGAAGGTAAATATTCAAGAACATAAACAGAATATTGGAAAACCAAATTTTAAAAAAAAGGGTTAAGATCTTAGATCATCAGCACTAGAATGATGTCAATCTTGTGGTCATCAACAAATTCTTTCACTGGTTATCAACTTATGAATGCTTAACTTATCATGGTATTCGATAGAAAACATATTCAATAGCTTTACTAATTGATAGGAACAGATTCTCAAGTACAAAATATCAATGGAATGACGCGTGTCTGTCTAAGCAGAGCATTATACAGAGAAACGAAGCAGCTAGAAGACTCAAACCTGATACAAATCGACAGAAATATGTAACATTCCTAAAACCCTAAGTTTACCCTAAGCCTATAGAAAGTCTCACCAAGACAGCCCGACCCGCCCGCCATAAAATCCAAATGGTCGAAGCAAAACCCTAACTAACAAAAATGTAAGGCTGAAATCTAACTCTTCTTCTCATTTCTCCCTACATTTCGTGAAAGACCCATAATCCTCTTGACAAATTGACACGCAGAGTGGAAAATAAATAAAAGAAAACACAAGAAAAAGTAAAGAGAAGAAGAAGTAGATACGTATTCGCAGAGAAGCTGAAGCTCGTCTTCGGATAAGTGTTAGCCATCTTTCACCTTCGTAATCCACTGGTCCAAATCCATTACTTTTCCCTTTCCTCAAATTAAAGGAATGATTGATCGATTCTCCGAGAAATTCAGCCAATTAACTGCAGCTAATATTGATCGATTTTCCCTTTCGAAGGAGTCCCTATTTTCCGCGTCTGACGGAGAATCCGAAACTCCGGGAACGAATCGGAGCTTCAACTCCGCCCGGTACAGTTGGTTCGATTCGCAATTGGGTGCGATTCAGAGCAATTCGGCTAGTTTCTATGAGGATCCAGAGGATTCGGAAGAGTAGAAGAAGGGGAATTTAATTAATTTAGTTCAGGCCTGAGAGTGTTAGTTTAATCAGTTTTGAAGAACAAAACGATGCTATGGTATTCCAATAAAATAAAAAGTAAAAATTTAATTCATTATATGCATCGTTCTAACTTAACAATCGATCTCATATTTAATTATAAACATCGGTTGTATTGACTAACCGATGTCTATATATTTTAATGAAGTTTTGATTTTTTTATATTATTATAGTGTATCTAAACAACCGATTCACATACGTTTTCTCGGATTATTATAGGTATCGGCTGTTTGGTAAAATCGATGCATATAACTTTTATTAATTACAAAAAAAACTTGTGCGACCATAGGCATCTGTTTTTGCTTAACAACCGATACTATAACTTTTTTTAATTATAAAAAAGACCCCACGTGACATTAGGCATCGGTTTTTGCTTAACAACCGATACCTATACCCTCGTTTCAATGACGTTTTTTGTAGTAGTGAGGTACACCAACTTTGAATGCAACACCCTTTGCTTTTCATCGTATCATAACCATTATTGATATCAGAGGTTTGAAGATCACCAAGTAGATCATCAAGACAGAGTTCTCAATCGTATAATGCTTTCCAAAGATGTAATCTTTTCACGAAATATCTTCGATAGAGTTATCATGATTTTCTGAACTTGATTGATTTCCAAATATCCTCACCAAATATGGCACTTTGATTCATCACAAAATCGGGCATAACATATCTCCATGGTTTCGTCCTTTTTCATTCTTATCCATCAAAGGCAGTTGTGATTTTTTATAGCTTAGAGGTCTTCATTGAGGTTGTACCTTCAACTTGACATCTAGTATCTTCTAAGCTTCATGTGATGTGGTGCAATTGACAATCATCTTGTGTCGTGTTTGATCAACACCGATAAGAATGGCATATAAAGCCCTGGAGTTGGCTTCTTTCTCCATTTTGTCTACATCGGTCCTAAGTTTGAGAACAACCTTAAGTGGTACATCTTCTTTAGAAGCTTTTGTTTTGATCCTATTTGGAAGTTGCTCCATTGCCCTTTTCTTTTGCTTTAGGAACAACAGATTTAGCTTCAGGCATCATGGGATGAGTCCAGTATTTTTGAATATTTTCCCACGTACCTTTACCAAGAGAGCATACATAAAAAAATCATGGACTTCCAATAAAAATAATTAAACTTATATAAAAATGGAGGTCTTGACATCGATCCGTGATCGTGGTTCATGGCCACCCTTAAGGGTAGGTGTGTTTCTTTATGGGCCGTGTTCATGGCCCAGTATTCAGCAAACCGCCTTCCTTGTGGATGGAATTCTACTTGTATTCTCTTTTCTTATTTCCTTTCTTGTTTCCTCGCATTAAATTTAAGGGGGTGTATTTATTTAGAACTTTTAATGATATTTTAAGATTCTTAAAATCCTAATTTATTTAATTAAGACATTTTAAAACTTATAAAAGTTTTGAGGTATTTAATTGAGATTTCTAATGAGTTATTAAATGTCCATAAAAGTCTCAAGGTATTCATTTGAGATATTTTGAATTCTTAAATTGTCGTGAGATATTTAAAAAGTCAAATACTTTTTAAATTTGTAATTTGACTCGATTTTCCTAAACTTCTAAGTTAATTATACATAGCAAATCTACCAAATCCCATCTTTAAACATGAGATTTCACAAAATAAACTCTCAACAAATATGTAAAGTCAATCAATAAATAAAAAAATTCATACAAATCTTATAGTGAAACAAACCCCTTAGACTTTTTAAGGACTTGTTGACTTCTAAGCAACTTGGTCTTTCCATACATGGAGCTTCTCGAATTTTAATCAGATCTCCTTTAATCTTTCACAAATCTTGATATTCCAAATCAGTGATATTCTCTTCTTTCTTCCATGTGCGTATAATTGCACCTAATTAAGTAGATAAAACTACCTTAACCAGATAAATAGTAAGTAGACTTGTATAGAGATTTTAACTTCGCTGTTACACGTTGTTTTGACTCGTTAAGTATTAAATACTAAAACTCGATGTAGCTTTCAAAAAATATTTCGAATGGTGCAAATTCTCATTTTCTTACATCATGTTTCATAACCCTCGTTTCTTTCTAATTAACTTATGTGCATCACACGAGTGATCGTGTGGGTGACCGTTTCTTGAACGTCAACAATGCATGTAACTGCTCTTGAATTCGTAGAATCTCTTATTTTGTTTGTACAAATTCTAAGTACTGCACCTTGCAAAAACTGGAAAAAATATATTAAAACAATCAAGCTAAAACAAATTTTGTACTTACATATACAGAAAGAAAAAGGGATCACTTATTATCTCTCCATAAATTGAACTGTACACACACTATTAATGACAGGAAAAGAAAACAAGCATGAGTTTTTGTTATGGTGGTCTTTTTCTTGTTAACTTTATTCATCCATTTTTCGTTTTCAAGCTTACAGTCTTGTCCCACGCTCCTACAGATGTTTTTTGACGTTAGCAGATTTATGGAAAAAATCGTGTGTTTTCGTTTTTCTTTTTTGTGATCCTAGTCAGCAGTGTATATAAATAAAATGCGTTGTTGGCCTAAATATTGCAAATGTGCACTTTAGTGAAACTTGGTGTTTTATGCTTGACCAACTTTTTGACTGGCTAGTGCATATGGGTCACATCACACAAGCCTTCCTGACATTTGATAAAATTATATATGAAACGGTTATAAGAATGATATTAGGTTAGTGCTGGAATATAATTATGACATAAATAAGATTAAAATGATTATTTGATGCTTAGAGTATAATTTTTGTTCCTCTTTTGTTATGGTTTTTAGTTTTTTCCACGTAATATTTTCTAGCTACTCAAGAGAGATCTACATATATATGGTAATAGAACATTATATGCTAATTGCCTTGTGGTAATTGCATTTATAATGTACTTTCAAAAATTACATATACTTTTGTTATGGTAACGTGTGAGTTTGAGTATTTTCATATTTAAATTACAGACCCTTTTTTTTTTTTTTGTATAAGTTAAGATTTTTCAAATAAAAATGCTAATTTCCTTATTGTGAAATAATGGGTTGCAAAGAGATAATAAGAAATTAAATAAATAAGACTACTATTTTCTGGCAGTTTATTAAATACACCTGGTTGCACCATGTAAAAACCTGTTATCATTCAGTTATGTTTATATGATAATTATACGTGATGATATATGGTAGCTATAGGTGATGATATGTGATAAAACCTTAGAGTTTTGAGTTTACTTTTCCAGTTTAGGTTTAGTTTACATTTTAGAGTTTATTTATCCATTTTTACGGTATTATTTTTTATTATAAGATTTAGTTTTTCATTTTTTATTTAATTTTCCATTTTAGGGTCCCGACAAAAATCTATTATTCTACCAGTTATATGAGATGATATATGAGTTATATGTGATGATATATGATAAAAACTTAAGGTTTAGAGTTTAATATTCAATTTTGGGGATTAGTTTTTCATTTTAGGGTTAGTTTTCAATTTTTAGAGTTTAATATTTTATTTTAAGTTTATTTTTTTAATTTTAGAGTTTTAGAATTTAAATTTAGAATTTTAATTATTTGTGATGATATGTATAAATTATATGTGATGATCAGTTATATGCGATAATAAATTAAATTATTGGGTACACCAAGATGGATAGCATAATGACCTGAGATGTAGTTGTTATTTCTAAATTACTATTGAGTAAAAAGAAAAAATCACAATTGTCTAAGATAATAATAATAATAATAATAACAATAATAATAATAATGATGCTTAGCTATATATCGGGTTTTGTGTTAAATCACAGTAAATCTTACCCAAAAAAAAAAGAAGAAGACATGTTTGCACCTGATCCTTCATAGCAGTTAAAAAAAATCACAATTTCAGTGAAAATAGACCTAAATGTGTAAGGTTTCTCCAAATAATTCAATTAGAAGGGAAAACAATATTATTTCCGGTCCCGGTCCCGGTCCAAACATGATCACTCATTAGTCATTACCATCATTATTACATGGATCAAAGGTTGATTCAAGCACACGCACAAAATAATGCCAACCACAACACAACCGTGAGTATAATTACCAAACAAGAAAATCAAACTCCTCTTCGTACGTGTTGTGCAAAAACAGTTGCATTATAGTAATTGGTAATCATGACATATTTTGATCGTGTGCCCATTCATTAGGGTTCAGCCCAAATTGAAGCCATAACTTTCGGGGCTGTGCAATTCCACGCAACTACACCACAAGCCGGGCCCGGCCCTTTTTCTTGTACAAGCTAGTAATCATTGCTAATAACCATCTCCCGACGCTTTGTTGGTTTCGAAAATATATTTGGGTGTTTTGATGTCACCGAACCTAATATATATATAATTTAATATTTTCTTAATTTAATACTTGACCTTTTGTATGCCTCGATTTCACTTTAGAAGAAATAGGATTTTTATTTTTAAATATTAAATTTAAGAAGTCTTGACGTCAAAATAAATGGAATTTTGCTTGATAATATTGTAACAGCTGGATGTACTGAATTGGGGCTGACACCATCAGCTGACGTCGGGTATGTTGTCCTTATCTGTGACTCATTGTTGGTAGTACGCTCGTCCTTTGATCGACCGATCGTGCGACCTGAGAGGTCACCAATTATGCGACCTGGCACAGCGCTCATCACCAGGTCGCCAGGCATTAGGTCGCCAACAGTGCGACCTGGCACTGCACTCTTCTTGAGGTCGCTAAGCAGTTTATGACCAGGCGACCTGGGCTTATCAGGTCGCTCTCTATTATCCCCCCTCAATTCGATGGCGGCGAGAGGAACAACAGAGAGTTTGTTTTTGAGCCGAGCAAAGAATTGATGAGATAGAGGTTTGGTGAAGACATCGGCAGTTTGATCAATGGAGGGGACAAACCGAACTTGTAGGGATATCTTGGCAATGAGGTCGCGAACAAAGTGAAGATCCAATTCAAAGTGCTTCGTACGAGCATGTAGAACAGGATTAGACGCAACAGCAATAGCACTCTGATTATCGACCCAAATTGTGGGAACAGCGGGAAGCGTGACCTGAAGCTCGCTGAGCAAGGAGCGGATCCAAACCATCTCAGCAGTAGCATGAGCGAGACTGCGATATTCAGCCTCAGTGCTGGACCTTGAAACAGAGGTRTGCTTCTTAGAACACCAGGAGACAATATTGCGACCTAGAAAAATACAAAAATCAGTGACAGATTTTCTGTCATCCAGATCACCAGCCCAGTCGGAGTCTGAAAAACCTGTCAGAGTAAAYGATYAGMTTTTAGTGTAGGRGAGCCCATAAGAAGTGGTACCAGCAAGATATCGCAGAATTCGCTTGACAGCTCGCCAATGAGTGCTGAGAGGACAGTGCATGTATTGACACACTTTGTTCACGCTGTAGGAGATATCGGGGCGAGTAATAGTGATATACTGAAGTGCGCCAACAATACTACGATAAAAGGTTGGATCAACTGTGGGCTCCCCTTGGGACTTTGAGAGAACAGGGGAGACAACCATTGGTGTAGGTGTAGACTTAGCTCCAGACATACCTGCTCGCTCAAGAAGAGTTGAAATGTACTTGCCTTGATTCAAATGTAGACCGTGAGCAATGGGCGTGACCTCAATGCCAAGAAAATGATGCAGTTCACCGAGATTCTTTAGAGAGAAGGTGGAATCAAGGTGATTAATGAGTCGCGAAATTCCAACCTTGTCGCTGCCAGTGACAAGAATGTCGTCAACATATACTAAGACCCAGATGCAGCCCGCGGAGCTGTGGGAGTGGAAGAAAGAGCTATCAGCTCGAGAAGCAGAGAAGCCAAAACCAATAAGAACAGCTCGTAGTTTTCCAAACCAAGCACGAGGGGCCTGTTTAAGCCCGTAAATAGCTTTTGACAATCGGCACACCAGAGAACTGGTACCTTCCTATTCAAAACCAGGTGGCTGAGCCATGAAGATCTCGAGGTCCAGGTCGCCATGTAAAAAGGCATTATTGACATCCAATTGTTGAACCGACCAATTACAGTTGACGGCAATGGAGAGCACAACTCGGATAGTTGTAGCTTTAACAACCGGGCTGAAAGTTTCAGAAAAATCAAACCCGGGCATCTGACTGTATCCTTTGGCGACCAAACTAGCTTTATAACGAGCAACAGAACCATCAGCATGAGTCTTTAATTTGAACACCCATTTGCAACCAATCAAGGACTTTCCCGTAGGTAGCTCATAAAGGGACCATGTCTGATTTTTAAGAAGAGCTGCATACTCCTCACTCATCGCCGCCTTCCACTTGGGATGAGATAAAGCCTCAACATAGGAGGAGGGCTCCTTAAAATCAAGAAGCTGAGTACTGAGCACCCTAGGCTTGTAAATACCCGCCTTAGCCCGTGTGACCATATGGTGTGTACCTGCAAGAGGGTTAGTACGAGGAAAAGAAGAGGCATGCGGAGAGCCCATAATTGGTAATTCAACAGTAAGAGGAATAGTAGGTAGACTAGATTGGTCAGAGGAAAGTGGAATTGGTTGATGGGGAGGACTGGGAGGTGGACCAAGTATGGAGGGCTGATCATGAGACCATGTGGAGGTCGCAGGTGAGTGTGATGAAAAAAGGGTCTGTAATTTAAATATGAAAATACTCAAACTCACACGTTACCATAACAAAAGTATATGTAATTTTTGAAAGTACATTATAAATGCAATTACCACAAGGCAATTAGCATATAATGTTCTATTACCATATATATGTAGATCTCTCTTGAGTAGCTAGAAAATATTACGTGGAAAAACTAAAAACCATAACAAAAGAGGAACAAAAATTATACTCTAAGCATCAAATAATCATTTTAATCTTATTTATGTCATAATTATATTCCAGCACTAACCTAATATCATTCTTATAACCGTTTCATATATAATTTTATCAAATGTCAGGAAGGCTTGTGTGATGTG
>BMAC01001260.1:300196-361110 GCA_014905375.1 Phtheirospermum japonicum
CACATCACACAAGCCTTCCTGACATTTGATAAAATTATATATGAAACGGTTATAAGAATGATATTAGGTTAGTGCTGGAATATAATTATGACATAAATAAGATTAAAATGATTATTTGATGCTTAGAGTATAATTTTTGTTCCTCTTTTGTTATGGTTTTTAGTTTTTCCACGTAATATTTTCTAGCTACTCAAGAGAGATCTACATATATATGGTAATAGAACATTATATGCTAATTGCCTTGTGGTAATTGCATTTATAATGTACTTTCAAAAATTACATATACTTTTGTTATGGTAACGTGTGAGTTTGAGTATTTTCATATTTAAATTACAGACCCTTTTTTTTTTTTTTGTATAAGTTAAGATTTTTCAAATAAAAATGCTAATTTCCTTATTGTGAAATAATGGGTTGCAAAGAGATAATAAGAAATTAAATAAATAAGACTACTATTTTCTGGCAGTTTATTAAATACACCTGGTTGCACCATGTAAAAACCTGTTATCATTCAGTTATGTTTATATGATAATTATACGTGATGATATATGGTAGCTATAGGTGATGATATGTGATAAAACCTTAGAGTTTTGAGTTTACTTTTCCAGTTTAGGGTTTAGTTTACATTTTAGAGTTTATTTATCCATTTTTACGGTATTATTTTTTATTATAAGATTTAGTTTTTCATTTTTTATTTAATTTTCCATTTTTAGGGTCCCGACAAAAATCTATTATTCTACCAGTTATATGAGATGATATATGAGTTATATGTGATGATATATGATAAAAACTTAAGGTTTAGAGTTTAATATTCAATTTTGGGGATTAGTTTTTCATTTTAGGGTTTAGTTTTCAATTTTTAGAGTTTAATATTTTATTTTAAGTTTATTTTTTTAATTTTAGAGTTTTAGAATTTAAATTTAGAATTTTAATTATTTGTGATGATATGTATAAATTATATGTGATGATCAGTTATATGCGATAATAAATTAAATTATTGGGTACACCAAGATGGATAGCATAATGACCTGAGATGTAGTTGTTATTTCTAAATTACTATTGAGTAAAAAGAAAAAATCACAATTGTCTAAGATAATAATAATAATAATAATAACAATAATAATAATAATGATGCTTAGCTATATATCGGGTTTTGTGTTAAATCACAGTAAATCTTACCCAAAAAAAAAGAAGAAGACATGTTTGCACCTGATCCTTCATAGCAGTTAAAAAAAATCACAATTTCAGTGAAAATAGACCTAAATGTGTAAGGTTTCTCCAAATAATTCAATTAGAAGGGAAAACAATATTATTTCCGGTCCCGGTCCCGGTCCAAACATGATCACTCATTAGTCATTACCATCATTATTACATGGATCAAAGGTTGATTCAAGCACACGCACAAAATAATGCCAACACAACACAACCGTGAGTATAATTACCAAACAAGAAAATCAAACTCCTCTTCGTACGTGTTGTGCAAAAACAGTTGCATTATAGTAATTGGTAATCATGACATATTTTGATCGTGTGCCCATTCATTAGGGTTCAGCCCAAATTGAAGCCATAACTTTCGGGGCTGTGCAATTCCACGCAACTACACCACAAGCCGGGCCCGGCCCTTTTTCTTGTACAAGCTAGTAATCATTGCTAATAACCATCTCCCGACGCTTTGTTGGTTTCGAAAATATATTTGGGTGTTTTGATGTCACCGAACCTAATATATATATAATTTAATATTTTTCTTAATTTAATACTTGACCTTTTGTATGCCTCGATTTCACTTTAGAAGAAATAGGATTTTTATTTTTAAATATTAAATTTAAGAAGTCTTGACGTCAAAATAAATGGAATTTTGCTTGATAATATTGTAACAGCTGGATGTACTGAATTGGGGCTGACACCATCAGCTGACGTCGGGTATGTTGTCCTCATCTGTGACTCATTGTTGGTAGTACGCTCGTCCTTTGATCGACCGATCGTGTGACCTGAGAGGTCACCAATTATGCGACCTGGCACAGCGCTCATCACCAGGTCGCCAGGCATTAGGTCGCCAACAGTGCGACCTGGCACTGCACTCTTCTTGAGGTCGTTAAGCAGTTTATGACCAGGCGACCTGGGTATCAGGTCGCTCTCTATTACTTTCGAGATTGAAACTTCAAAACCTTTTTTTGTTTTGTTAGGAGAAACAATGTCTGCTTAGGATGATTAATGGATGAAGATAAATGGCTAAGCGTGAATGCAGAATTAAGGGTAAAATTTTATTTTTGGTTCATCATGTTAGACACATTTTAAAACAAGTACATGATATTGGTTATCATCATATAACGTCTGCTAAGTTGACAAATTCATCAAAAAGGTTTAAAATAAGCCAGATCGGACTTTTTTTGCTGACGTGACGTGATTCAATATTTTCTTGTCATTTTTCTATAATTTTTAATATTAACTTAAAAACAAAAAACTGGAAAAAAAATCATTTTGGTTTATTATATTGATCATATTCCTGAAATGTACGTTAAATTAACCATCGTCAAATCATATCTGCTAAATTAACCAATTTATCAAAAAAGGTCCAAAAACGCTTGATCGAATTTTTTTCTAATGTGGTATTATTCTATATTTTCTTATCAATTTTCTGTAATTATAAAAATTAAATTAAAAACAAAAATGTGTTTTGATCTTCCTTTTCTTTTTTTTTTTCTTTTTTTCTTTCCGTTAATCTAATTAATAAAATTTTAATCAATAAGAATTAATATAAATTATTTATAGATATAAAAATATAATATAAATATTAAAAATATATAATAAATATAGAAATTTTAAAATTCATATATAAGAGATTTTCTCTTATTTATTTTATATATGTTTTATTATTTTTTAAGATTCATTTTATATTCTTATATTTATCTACGAGTTGATTAATTTTTTATTAATTAAAATTTTAATAATATAAAAATCATATAAATTGTTATATTAATTTTATAATATTTTAAGAGTTAATTTATGTTTATATATTTATCACTGATTTTTTATTTCTTATTAATTAAGATTTTATTAATTTGATTGAAAGAGAATAAAATAAAGGCAAAACAGGTTTTTGTCATCAATTTAATATTTAAATAAAAAAATGATAAAATAATATAGAATCATGCCAAGTCATAAAAAAAAATTTGGACCTTTTTTGATGAATGGTTAACTTAGCAGATATGATTTGATGATGGTCAGTTTAACGTAATTTTTCTGAAATGTGGCCAATATAATGGATTAAAATAAAAAAAAATTCCACTTTTTTATTGTCAATTTAATATTTAAAAGTAAAGAAAAATGATAAGAAAGTATTGAATCACGCCACGTCAGTAAAAAAAAGCCCGATCGGACTTTTTTGTACCTTTTTTGATGAATTGCCCAACTTAGATAACCAACATCACGTACCTTTTCTGATCATTGAAGAGAATTTTCTTAGAGGGCTTGGTGGAAGAACAATCCCGAAAAGCCTCCTTCACTACCTCTCCATGAGATTGAATGTTTAGTATTTTACCCTCGAGCCCAATAGAATGGAGTTACACTACAAAAATACATCATACCACCAATATGCAATTAAAGGGAAAATAATAAGTTCTCACGAAAAACTTAAAGGGACACATAGCCAAGGAGACAAACATGGGAAAATTTTATTTTTGATTCATTATTTTGGCCACTTTCCAAAAAGAATATGTGATATTGGCCAGCATCAAATCACATCTTTTAAGTTGGCAAATTTATCAAATAAGGTACAAGAAAAGCCCGATCGGGCTTCTATGTCTACGTGGCATGACTGATCATTTCTTATTATTTTTTATTTAAATTAAATTGAGAAATTGAACAAACTTACCATAAATATCCTTTTTATTTTTATTTTCTTTATTATTTTTTTATTTTTCCTTCAATTCATCTCCCAACATATTACTCAACCCTCTAGTCCTAAGATTAAACAAAACACCATTAACGTTATTAAATTGATTAAACAAAACACCATTAACCCTCTCGTCCTACGAAATGTAAAGACCTTTTCGATTTTGCGTCGGGTAAGATGTGATAATTGCGCCCTGGGAAGACCACAGAAGGTCGGCACCGAACCCTAGATATGCGCCGGTGATTACGACGAAGGCCTGATGACGGTGGTGGTTGTAGTACAAGAATGAGCCGGTGTACGGGGACATACGTCGAACACCTTACGAGCAGTGTCAGGATTGGGCCGAGGATGTTGTATATGCCGCCGCCGAGGACACCGAACACCGCGAAGGAGACATTGTTGGCATTATTAGCGGGGGTGGGGTCGACCTGGCTGCCGCCGTCCATGCCGGAGAGGGCGTTGAACATACCTGTGCAGCAGAAACAGACTCATCCGATCAGAGTGACCTGGGTTAGCGGCGAATCGTAACGGAGAAGCGATCTCGTCAGAGGGATTGGCGGCGATTGAGTTCTGATTTCATCATTTGCTCGAGAAGGCATTTGAGACAATTGACCGAATAAGGTGGGAAAAAATGGTAGGGTTTGAAATGAGATTTAAATCTGGGAAGGGATTGCACAATTTGGATTTTGACATGGTAAATATTTGGTCTGAAATTGCAAATGGGTAATCAAATGGTTTTGAAAGTCTTCTTAAAATCACATAATCTTTAACACTCAATTTAAACTTTGATGCTGATATAATAACATTTTATCACGTTTATTGTTTTGCAGCACAAAGGGACAAGAAATGGCATAAAGAAAATGAAAATGGAAATGGTATTTAGGGTAAATTTATTTAATTTCTTAATTTAATTTAAATAAAAAATGATAAGAAATGATTTAGTTATGCCACGTGAGCATAGAAGCCCGATCGGGTTTTTTTTGTATCTTATTTGATGAATTTGCCAACTTAGAAGAAGTGATTTGATGTTGACCAACATCACGTACCATTTTTGGAAAGTGGCCAACATAATGGACAAAAAATGAGATTTTCCCAAACAAACACTAACAATGTGCTCTAGTTAATCTTCATGATTAAAAATAATAGTAATGGAAGAAAAGAAAGACAACCACCATAACAACAATTCACTATAATGATTAATCACACTATTATTTTGCAATAAATTTAGCTTCAAGATAAAAATAGGGTTGATAAAAATCATCTTCACATTAATGAAAAAGAAAGAAGAATTGTGAAAAAATAAATTACATACTCTAACACATTGAAACTAACCGATTCATGGCGAGATAGTTTGACGATGATTGGCGAGGCAGTAGCTGTCGGCGACGAGTTGAAAAAGTCCGTTTGGGCGGCACCGAAGACGTAACAAGAAAGTATTGAACGGAAATGACCGATCAACACACAAGCTCCGCTCCTGCCATCATAATTGCTTAATTTTTAGCGTTTTTTTTTTCTTTCAAAAATCGAAATTAAACAGAATAATTTATAATAAAGGCTAAAAGGGCTTTTTCTCTTATTGGAAGCATACCTAAAAGGGAATTTGATGACGGTGGTGGGGAAGGGCGACTGCCGGCATTGATAGCCGATGCGGTGGCAAAGGCCAGAGTCTAGAGTCTGAGAGTGCGATTGGAGGCAAACGAGGGGATGATCAATCTAGGGTAAGAACGAGAATTTTTTTCATTTCGGTACAAATTAAGAACTTATCACATTTCATAACATCTTTACAATATACGTTTAAATAATTGACTATACCAAAATGTACTTAATAATATATATTCTAGATAATATAATATACCACAACATATTAACAATATATGTTTTTAAAACGTTAACATTGTAGAATGGGTTTTAATATATATACGTATTATATATGGCCAGTCTCCGATTATTTACAACATATATAAAAATCGTTCTAGTATACTACTTTTTTATTACGAAAATGCCAGCGGGTGACATTTTAAAATGTAAACGACTGAGGTGTTATAGAAAGATTTTTTGTACTAGTGGGTGGATATTGATACACAAAATTTTATAAGTTCATCCTATATTTTAAATTTTTTAGTATTAATGTTCGATTTATTTTTTTGTTTAACACGCGTTAATTCTAAGTGTGTTAAAAATTTCATTCAAACACCCATTAAATTCAAAACATACGATGAAACTTATAAAAAGTCGAGTCCCAGTGCCCATATACTATTCTTGTACAATATCTTGATTTCTCAATGTTATTATCATCACGGGAAAATTGTTTTTTTGGTCCATTATGTTGTCCACTTTTCAATTTAGGACCAAGATATTGTCCTCTATCAAAACACATACACGAAGTTGGAAAAATCATCAAAAAAGGTACAAAACTATCCCGATCGGGCTTTTTTGCTGACGTGGCGTGATTAAATAATTTCTTATTATTTTTCTTTATTTTTAAACATTAATTGAAAAAAAAACCTGAGAAGAAATCAGTTTTGGTCTATTATGTTGGCCACATTCCAAAAAACGTACGTGACATTGACAATCATCAAACCACATCTGCTAAGTTGGTCAATTTATAAAAAAATGGTCCAAAAATATTTTAAATAAAAAATATATATATTTATTATATATTAGATATGTAAATTAATTAATAAATTATATTTATAAATAAATATATTATATTTATAATTTTATATTATATTTATGAATAATAATATCATATATACATATTATTCAAAAAATATATTATTAATTATAAATATATAATATTATAATAAACATTATATATATATATATATATATTATAAAAATAATCATAAATAATTATAAATACATATTATTCAAGAAATATAATATTAATTTGATATGTAAATTAGTTTATAAATTATATTTATAAATAATTATATTATATTTATAAATGTAGATTATATTTATGAGTAATGATATTATAAATACATAATATTATAATAAATATTATATATATANTATTCATAAATAATTATAAATACATATTATTAAAAATATATTATTAATTATAAATACATAATATTATAATAAATATTATATATATATATATATATTATAAATATAATCATTCATAAATAATTATAGATACATATTTAATATATATTAGATATGTAAATTAATTTATAAGTCATATTTATAAATAATTATATTTATAAATGTAGATTATATTTTTGAATAATGATATATTAAATGCATAATATTATATTAAATATTATATATATAATTTATATTTTTATATTTATTTCTAATTCTATTAATTTTTTATTAATTAAAATCTTACTAATAAGAATTATATATTTGTAACAATTATATATCATTGTTTGTATATAACATATATTTATAATTAATAATATATTTTTTTAATAATATGTATTTATAATTATTTATGAATAATTATATATATAATATTTATTATAATATTATGTATTTATAATATCATTATTCATAAATATAATCTACATTTATAAATATACTATAATTATTTATAAATTAATTTACATATCTAATATATATTAAATATTTTTTTCTTATTTTAAAAATATAAAAAATATTTTTGGACCATTTTTGATGAATTGACCAACTTAGCAGATGTGATTTGATGATGGTAGATGTCAACGTACATTTTTTGGAATGTGACCAACTTAATGGACCAAAATTGATTTCTTTATCAGGTTTTTTTGTTCAATTAATGTTTAAAAATAAAAAAAAAATGATAAGAAATTATTGAATTACGCCACGTCAGCAAAAAAGCCCGATCGAGATAATTTTATACCTTTTTTGATGATTTTGCCAACTTCGTGTATGTGTTTTGATAGTGGACAATATCGAATTTTTCTATAGAACAAGATAGGGCTCCATTACGAAGCCCTATATAACACATGTCATTCACCCCACCGTGCATTTATAAAAAAAAGAGGAAAAATAAAAAGAAAAAAATGATTAAGTGCTCAGATGAATGCCATGTAATTTATAGGGCTCCATAATGGAGCCCTATCTGGTTCTATAGAAGAACCGGGACAATATCTTAATTCTAAATTGAAAAGTTTGCAATATAATAGAACAAAAAAGTAATTTTCCCTTATCATCACTGTGGTCTAGAACTGTATCAATGAACATTACACTAAGCAGATGATTCCATGTACATTTTGGAATGTAATGAAGCGAAGTAAAAGAAATGTTATTTAAATCTCACAATTCATTGAGTACTAATCACGGATAACAATATTGAGCCGCACATGAAGCTTAGATCAAGTGGGTTTCGTTTAGTATTTTGAATTATCAAAGTTGTACTTATTGTGGAGGTAAAAATACATAAAAATATATATGAGAAACTGATTAAGAGTCTTGATATCTATTTTCCTAATATATCATTTAGTTTTCCAATATAGAGTAGGTCTCCTGTGTGACAACCACACAAATCTATTTCTATGTGACGGAGTTTTATACCCGCTCCATAGCCCGACCCATTCCATTCTTATATAAAAATCCACATACTTCTCACGCATAGTTTAGAGAAGCAGATCGTCAGAGCAAAAAAAAAAAAAAAAGGAAAAGCAAAAGCAGAAGTGCATAACCGGGCGGAGATGAAGCTCCTCTCGATCGGGCCGGACAGGAACCCCCGCTCGATCGGGCTGGATCCCGGGCCCGAGCAGCTCAAAATAAAACAAAACGCTGGAGATGGCGGCGTCGGAGATGGTGCCAATCTTTTATTCTTTCAATTGGCAGAGATGGCGGCGCCGGAGATGGTGCAAAACGCCGTCGTTTGGGCGGCGGCGGCAGAGGGATGTTCGTCGGGCAGTTGGGATTTGTGAAGAAAGAGAGTTTTGTGGTATGTAGCAGTAGGAGTGGCCCAAGCCCAGAAAGAGAAGAAAAAAAAAAGCAAAAACTTGGATTTATTAAAATTGAAGCAGAAGTCGGATGAAAAAAAAAATAGCAAGAAATTATAAAGTGACAGTAATATCTTAAGAAGTGACAGTATTATAACTTGACTACTATAATTTGTGTAGTAACTCTTTTTCTGCAAAAAATCAAAAGTGACATATTTTGGTGCAAATGTGACAGTTTTTTACGGGGAAAAAAATAAAAAATAAAGATTACTATCAACTATTAGAAAGTGACACTTTTTATTTATAAAGTGACAGCATTATAACTTGACCATTATAATTTGTGTAGCAACTCTTTTTCTACAAAAAATCAAAAGTGAAACTTTTTTTGGAGAAAAGTGACATATTTTGGTGCAAATGTGACAATTTTTTAAAGGACAAAAAAATAAATAAATAAATATTACTGTCAACTATTATAAAGTGACACTTTTTATTTATAAAGTGACAGTAATATCTTAAAAAGTGACAGTATTATAACTTGACTACTTTAATTTGTGTAGCAACTCTTTTTCTGCAAAAAATCAAAAGTGACACTTTTTTGGACAAAAGTGACATATTTTGTTGCAAATGTGACATTTTTTTACAGAAAAAAAAAAAACAAAAATAACGATTATTATCAACTATTAGAAAGTGACACTTTTTATTTATAAAGTGACAGTAATATCTTAAGAAGGACAGTATTATAACTTGACTACTATAATTTGTGTAGCAACTCTTTTTCTACAAAAAAAAAAAAATCAAAAGTGACATATTTTGGTGCAAATGTGATATTTTTTTACATGAAAGAAAAAACAAAAAATAACGAGGCCTTGACAGATGCATTTGGTCAAGGAACAGACGTCGTGATCTTTATATGTATTAACGTTTTTTCTACTTTTTAATAATTTCGCACTTTATTAAAAGAAATTGTTTCCAGCCTCAACAAATTACTTACATTAACATCAAAATAAAATTTCACATCAAAGTATAATAACATTTTTATTCTCTAAAAAAATGTGCAATAACTAAATCCTCTAGTCTGAACCGCAATCCTCCTCCACCACCATCGCCACAATCACCTTCCCGCTCCTTGCAAAAATGTCAATGTTACATATTAAGTTACAGTGAAAAAGTGACACATTTTATTGCAAATGTGTGAATTTTTAATGCAAAAGTGACAATTATTCTCATATAACCAAACGAAATGAAATTCATAAAATATTTAGTATATCACAAACAATTGATGAGTTTCAATCAATTATGCTAATTATTCAATCACAAAGTTAAACAAGATCTTGTAATACCATTGAAGTCATGTCCAATGTTTTCAACTCACAACCTTCTAACATTAACATAAAAAATAACATTACACATCAGAATTACATGTTTTTAAATAGAAAATCCCAACATCTCGGTAGGGAGGTGCGCAACTTTTATCTTTAACAAAGCCACCAAATCCATTTTCTTTATATTTTCTTTTGTTCTGCTGACATAACATTCACTACATCGACCAAGTTTTGAGGTTTACTTTTTGAAGCGCAAAAATTCTGCAAAATAAAAATAAAAATATGGGAGGTGGAGCAAGCTTTCATAAAAATGTGACACTCTTCTGACTAAAAGTGACATTTTTAAGTACATAAGTGATGGTATTTTTGCATGTGTCCAGCTTTTAGGACACCATCTCCATGAATATCCGCATGAAGGCCACCTTCTTGAAGATGTAGCTGGATGGATAAACCACATAACATTACATGTCACTTATATTCTCACAAATATGAAGAACTAGTTATAAGGTACATCAATAGCCAAAAACGCACTTAAGCATGACATGACATTAGATTACAACCATGACATTACAATCCAGGTTACAGCCATGACATTACAATCCAGGTTACAACCACCCGACATAATATCGTAATCATCAAATAATTTGTCAGCATGATCACATGAATGAAGTCCTTCAGATATCAGCTTCAATAATTAGACGAAAAAGCCAATTGACTCTCATAGGCCTTCAAACAACACTACTTGAGTTTAACAACCAAAAAGACAGAACATTTATTACGTCGAAGAACAATGATGCTCAACTGATTAAAGTTGATTAGATATGAACGAGGAATCGGAATTGCTCAAAGGCTTGAAAAGAAAAAAGGAGCGCTTGGAGGAGAAATTTTGTTTAGCCATTTCAACGAACACCTTTTGTTCATGGTTTCAAAAGAAGATTTTCAATCCAACTTCAAAATAAAATCACACATTTTCAACCCAACCTCAAGATTTAGAACACAATTTATCTGCAAATTTTCTCAAAATTTTAAAATCACATATCTAATATTCACCTAATTAAATTCTGAAAACACCATGAAACTAAATACTGTAAGAGCACATGAAACAAAATATCCACAGAAGTCTTGAAGATTAATGGATAGCCCATAATCATAAAATTGACCAAATCTAGAAATCAATAATAAAATTGACAAAAACACAAATTACCCTGGATATAGACAGAAACGAGTGACGATAATAAATTTTACATATTGCTCGCAATTCTGCTATGCTCTTGAATGATTTCCTTCTTCGAACTGCGATGATGAAGCYAAGGGATTTTGAAACTTTGAGTAGGAGAGAAAATAGGGAAAAAGTTAGGAAGGGGAAAGGGGAAAAATGACGGGGAGAGATAAGGGAGAAATAGATTGAATGTTTTTTTTCCTTCCCTTTTATATGAGATCCGGTTTGGTGGATCAAATCCGGATCTAGTGCTCCATCACACAATAGAGGACCCGTGTGACGGTCATATTTGAGTTTTTGCCTCCAATATATTATATTCTATATCTGAATTTGCGTTTTTTTAAAAACCGATCTATGAACATCAAATGTCCGGAAGATATTCTAGAATAATTTAAATAATTTTATTGTATAAATATATATATTCATTTTAAAATATATAAAGATTTCGCACATCTTGTGTACAATACTCATTGCTAGAGATATTCATGGACCGGGTTTCACGTCCACTACTTTTTTAAACCTAACCATTAGAATTGATATGAATCATGAACCGGTACACAAGTACCCTATTACCCGTTTACTCACAAAATCGGTTCGAATTGACCATAAGCAGCTCAATCCATCTTAATAAACATATATTTTTAAAATAAAAAAAAGAAAAAATAGAACACAAAAATTTTATAAAATTACCAATAATATAAATATCGCATAATTTAAAATTTAAATTATATTCTCAAACTTTCATTTCCCGACAACTAAAATACAAATACTAAATAAATAATGAATGAATAAGATTGAGAGATAATTGTCTAAGAATATTAGTATTCTCAACATTAAGCAGTTCGAGTACCTATTATTTCGGTTCGATTTTGATTTTACTATAAATAATTGAAATAAATAGTAAAAAGGAATAGAACTGTCCCTCCACTTCCCACCGAAAAAAGAAAAAAAAAACTAAAAAATCCACAAAACGACTAACATCCAAATTTAAAACCATTTATTTTCGATAGTAGATAAAGTGGTTTGTCCCTTTATCGTTCTATCACTCTATTAAAGTTAGCCAGGCTTCAAATCTTGTTTTGCTCAACCCCATAAAAATTCCACCTCAACAAATCACAAAACCCATTCAAACTCAAGAAAACACACAACAGCTTTTCCTATCTCATCCTCAAATAATATTCTCTCACTTTAACACATCAACAAAACCTACTTTCTTAATCATTTAACTTTTCCTCTTTTTTTTTCTTTTTCTTTTTAAACCCATCTTTTTTTTCTTCCTTTTTTCTTTGTTCTCCGATTGCTGTGTAGATCCACAAAAGCAAACAGATCAAAAAAAAAAAAAGATGATTCAAGAGCTGTTGGGTGGAAATAATGTCGGCATAATTAAAGGAGATCAAAAACCTAAACTTTCTAATAATATCCCATCTCCCGGAGGAATAAATATCCTCGACGCCTCACCCTCTTCTCCGTCTTCCTCCGCCGCCGCCGCCGCCGCCGAGAACCTCCGTTGCCCCCGCTGCGACTCGTCCAACACCAAATTCTGTTACTACAACAACTACAACCTCACCCAGCCCCGCCACTTCTGCAAGACCTGCCGCCGCTACTGGACCAAAGGCGGCGCCCCTCCGCAACGTCCCCATCGGCGGCGGCTGCCGGAAAAACAAGAGCACCGCCGTGGCCCCCGCCGTCGTGAAGTCTCTGGGGAAGCTGAAGTCGGTCTCGTCGGAGATTGCCAGAACGGGCCTGTTCAGCGGGCTCGACCACGCCCACTCTCACGATCATCAGGCCCAGCTCTCTGCAAACCCTAATTTATTATGGGCCTCGTCTCAGAATAATTACAGCAGCTTTCTTTCTTTGCTCAGAACAAACCCAAACCCTAATAACTACCCTAATCATCATCATGTCCAAGATCCTGTCTCCGTGAAGGAAGAGTGTAATAATAATAATAATAATAATACTAATTTTCTGTTTGGATCATCGTCCATTTCTAGGGTTACGGGCCTGGACGCTCTCGGCCCGGCCCACGTGCCATCTTCGGGCCTGTCGAGTTCTCTATACAGAAACCAAACCCCGGGCCCCCCGGGTTTTATGCATGGTGGTGAGATTCAGAATAATGGGCTTCAAGAGCTGTACCAACGGCTCAGGTCACCGTCTACAAGTTGCTATTTCCCTGAAAACGCGCCGTTAATTCTGGGAAACATAGCTTCTGCAAATTCTACGGCAGCTAGTTCAGCTATTTTGGAATCAGCTCCGGTCGGAACAGGTGAATTAGGGTTTTGGAATGCTAATCTTTCTTGGCCTGTTGATTTGCCCACCACTAATGGTGCATATAATCCAGCTTAATTAATTAATTAATTATATATATAATTAGACGTGTCTTTAATTTTTATTTTTTTTTATCTTGTAGTTTCAGTTTTAGAAATTCTAGGGTTTGGTTTGGTGTTTGGTTTTCATTCATGTATTAGTCGTCGATCCTGTAAGAGTGTTTGATGTAGTGTGATTGTGTGGGAGGATTTAAATTTTTTGTGTTTTTTTTTATAAAAGTAATTATTTTGTGATTATATGTCCATTTTGTGATTATGCCTTGATGAGCGTAGGCGTATAATTATTTTCTTGAAATTCGAGAAGATTCAGTTGAAGCAAAGATTAGGACCATATCGTAGTCGTGTGATTATTTATATTCCTTGTCGTGGAAAATAGATTGAATTATTATTATATTAGTAAAATCATGGATTTGATTCGCTCCAAGATACACTGAGACTGTGAGGTAAGCGTGCCGGTGAATAAGAGATTCTTAACTAATTTGTTTTATATAAAATTAACTAATAATCTCTATGTCTCAAATTAATAGTTTCTTAACCCAAAATACAGGACTTTGTATCTTAACATGTATAAGTTTTAATACTATTCAATATATACTGAAATCAATTAAACTGTCTTGAGAAAAAATGAGTTTTTTTTTTCCCTCTAGAAATTTGGTTATATGAATACTAACAACCATATTTTTACTATTTTTTCTCATTTTCTCTTCGAACGCGTATTTGGAAAAAGTATTTAAAATTTATTGTTTTTACTATATTGATTAATTTTTTTTTTATCTTGATAAAATGAGAAGTGTACTGTTAATTTGGAAAGAAAAGAGTGTTATATTTATAGACTTACATAAAAAAATATAGAAATTCTACCTAGGAGTTACTTGTTTGTGAACAAACACCACTTAAGAAATTGACACATGTCAAATATTAAGATTTAAATAATTTTTATAATAATTAATAGATATTGCAATTGTCTATTATGACCTTAGTTTGTATAACAAAAAAAACATTTTACTCATATAAAATATAAATTTAAGAATTTTTATTATTTGTGAAAATGTTATTTTGGTAATTACTGAATTATAAGAATAACAAATAATTAAAAAATAGGAGTAAAAAAGTACAATCAACAATAGTACAATTGTATTTCCCTCGTTTTTATTTGTAATATTAATGGCCAAATGAGATTTGATTTAAAAAAAATACAATCCGGGGTTTGTTCACAAACAAAAAATACGAAGGGTAGGGGGCATGCATCGGTCGACCGAATCGATCAAAATAATGTGTAAAATCGATTCTCGACCGAACCGATATGTTTCGATCGGTTTCGGGCCGATCCGATTCATGTTTTTTTTTTTTAATTTCCCATTTTCTATCCAATAAATATATATATATATATATATATATATATATATATATATATATATATATATATATATATATATATATCGGTCGGTTATATTAGTTTTCTTGGTAGACAAATTGAACGAATTAACCGAATTTTTACGACCGTAAAACGACCGCCGGTCGAAAAATTGAATCGAATTGTACTATTCTGACGATTTTCTTAGTCGGTTTAATTTTTGGCCGAATTTTGCACACCCCTAACGAAGGTCGTCTACCCCCTATAAAAGCCCTACACATAAATACTAAGAAAATATAATCAATGTCTTTCAAGTGTAATTTTCTTTTGTTTCTCTCACTTTACCCTTGCTCTTTATTTTAACTTTTTAGTATTCTTAGAATTTACATTGAATTAAATGAGAAAATTTTATTTTTTGTTGTATAATTAATACTTATTAAAAATAAACAAGTATATAACTTGGAACATACGAAATGGAAAGCAAGTCTATATTTGTGGATTGAGAGTAAGTCCATATATATATGGTTGGGTTTAAATGAGAACCCGTCATTATATGTGAACCTAGTAACTCATCTTGACCATTAGATTGAATAATTTTGATGGTTGAGATAATGACATGTCAGCATGGTAATAATGTACAAAAAATGCATTAATGAATTAAAAAGGGTATTTTGGACATATATCAACGTTTACAAAAAGCACTACATTGTTCTTTAGAAATCACAATAGATTAAGAAAAAAAACACTACGATTGTATACAAAAAGTATCGCAAATCTCGTCTATAAACTGCAAATTCAAAAATTTGAAATAAAACTCAAATCTTCAATAAATCATAACTTTTTTAATTTTTATTCGTTTTGAACCAAATATATATCAAATTAATCACATTCTCAAGATCTACAATTTAAGATACATATTGCATATTTTAAGACGTAAAAAAAATATATAATTAAATTAAAAAAACTGGATAGTAAAAGCATCGCACATGACTGATTTTAGCACTACAATACTGTATAAAAAGCACAATGAATCTGGACATAATTGCACTGTGCAATATTTGGAGTGCTTTTTCTTATATTATTATGGTGCTTTTGAACTACACTAAACACTACTTTTTTTGAATGAAAAAATAATCGGCCAACATCGCCGCCGAGTTTCACCATCGCAGCCATCTCAGCCCTTCTCTGCCAAACACGAACCAACCTTGGGCACTCCAGAAAAGCCACAACCGCCGATCTCGAACGAATCTCCACAGTGGATGCTCTTTGCTTTCTTTGAGGCAGCCACGTAATAATTTCAATATAATATAAGGAACTAAAGGCAAGGCGATCATCGATAAGATGAAAATTGGGAACAATGCATTATTTTCTTCTGAATCAGCCATGAGTCAGCTTATTATTAATCCTTTTGATGTCTACAAAAAGTAAACCTGCAGATGAAATTTAGGGTAAAAATAGCATATCACTTTCACGGATCTCAAAGGAACACCACCAACACATTCTGAAAGTGTATCTGAAAAATAAAAAATAGCAATTAACAAACGTTGAGGAACGTCTTCTTGCTATTCAATGATCAACCCATAAATTATATTAAGCCAATTTTCTAATTTATGTCATTAAACCCATGCAGGAAACGGAATGTAAAAGTCAAGAGAAACAAATACAACTCAAACGAACAGACAAAACTCACTTCGGAAACAAAACTATATATCACAAAGCATAAATGAATCATGTCCCGCAAAACAAGTCGTAAACAAACATTCCAGGGACGGGGAAATTTATACTCCTAATTCCAAATCAGATTAAAAAATCTCACACACACGAAAGGGGGAAAGAAAACTTCTTAGCAATTCATAACCCTCTGTAAAACCCGTAGACACGAAAACTCCGTGCGGCGGCTGGCTTGGTGGAAGGGTGAGTTTGGGTTTGGGGAAGAGACAGGGTTTAGGAGAGAGACGGGGAAGAGACGGATGGCAGAACTGATTTTGGGATTAAATTGATTAAGAGGTTTATGTAAAATTACATAAACACCCTTTCCTACCATATAATTAAATTAATGAAATTAAAAAAATAAAAAAAATCTGGTCCACACACATTATTAGATCTAAGGCCAAGATTAGTTTTCTAAATTCGCATATAATGACGGGGTTCTCATTTGAACCTAATTCTCTCTCTCTCTCTCTCTCTCTCTCTCTCTCTCTCTCTCTCTATATATATATATATATATATATATATATATATATATATATATATAAACACACACACACACACACACACATTTTTCTACATCCGTGCCGAGTTCGAACTTCTATTGGCTCAATGGCTCGTCGAGCCGATACTATATATATTTTTATATAATTATATTTCTATTTTTTATTTAGAGTTGAGAAAGGGGAAAAAATGAAATACATCTGTCTCGAGCTCAACTCGACTTATGAGCTATAAACCAAGCTCACGTGTCAAACTCTAACTCGATAGTATTAGCTGAACTCAAGCTTGATTTTTTTTAATTAATCTAAACCAAGCTCGAGTTGAGTTCTTATAAATTATTTGAGTTCTAGCTCGATCAAAACCAAGCTCCAGCTCCGCTTGGCTTGTATACACCCCTAACTGAGAGAAATGATCGACCCTGAAGGTTGACAGCGGGAGCGGCGACTTATAATATGTTTATTTGTAATTGTAATTTTATTTAAGAACTAATAATGTTGATACAAAATTATTAATAAGTTTAAAATTAAACTGAACTCGTACACATCATAACATTTTAAAATCAAACTGAACTCAATACATACAATCGTCTTAATTATACATTTACATGTGCGGCCTGTAAATTTGTTGCAAGCATTATTATTTTGTATATAATGCAATGTCTATTTCTCTCTCTCTCTCTCTCTTTTCTTCTGGGCCCAAAAGGCCGACCTTGTTGAGAGAGTACTATTTCTATATGAAAGTGTACCTGCAATTGTCAATGGATGACACGCGTCACCGTCTCTTTCGAGAGTTAAATAGTTTTTTATAGGAGTATTTGGCTTTATGGGCTGAGCAGCAAATAAACCAAAAATGATTCGCAAGCATGCCAAAGCAACATAAGTGGAAAGTCATGCTATACCGACATGTGGGCCAGCACATGCATCATTCTTTTATCTTTATTATTGTTTATTTTTTATTCGTTTATTTCATTTCTGATTCATTTTCTTCCTCTCAATAAACAACTCTTTGTGAAGTTTTAATGTTTTTTTTATATTTGGGATTAACTTCTCTTTACAATGTACTTCTTTATTTTATATTTATGATATATTTTTAATAAAAGAGATTAAATTAAGTCTGGAGTTAAGATGCAATTATTGATCAATAAATATACTAATTAAAGAAAAAATATATTATATAATGAATAATTATTTAAAAATAAAAATAATATTTCTTAATTATTGATTATAATTAAATATATAATTTAAGAAAAATATATATATTATATAGATAATGATTGTTTAAAGATAACAAATAAAATTTAAAAAAAAAATAAACGAAAGTTATGCCTCACAAATAATGAACCTAATTAATAATATACAACATCGACTCGGGCTTTTGCTTGTGCCACACCTCGTAAGTAGTTTTATTTCGAACAGTTTTTGTAGGAAATCTATTGAGAATGTATGAAATTATGTATACCTGAAAAAATCAATAAAATGTTAAATCAGAAAAAATTTACACGCACATTTTTTAGGGTAATGAAAATGAAATTTTCTCGAATTGCGTCCTGAAGCAGCCTTTTTGGAAGAGTTACCTGTAATCTGCAATTTGATTCTCACAGTTGGAAGGATTCTACTCCACCTGCAATACCAGTAATAAAATTTGACCACATATGTTCCTTCAACTGTTCAACAGGATTATGAATATATATATACACATATTCCCTGACACAACTGAAACGTTGTGCATATAAAGAACGAGTGAAAAATAATCAATTTCCTGATTTTTTATTTTTTTTTAATTTCCTCTTTTAATAATCTACATTGCTATATATATGTATAATTTCGAATCCATGTTAATCCATAGTGCTAGGATTATTATTTTGGGCCCAGTTTGGAACAGGTCCAAATCTTTTAACTTGCAATTCATCTTCCTTAATAGCTCTCGAGCTGGGTTTTGGTGTGTGCAAAACAAGCCCGGACCAAAAATTCGGACCGGACCGATCATAATAAGGTCCGGTCTACGGTCCTTAAACATGAGTTTTTTTGGGTACCGGTTCGAACCCGTAATTTTTCAGTTCGGGCCGGAATTGGACCGGTTTTTCTTTTTCTTTTTTTTTCTTTTTTTTTATTCATTTGTCACTTTTAAAGAAAAAACATGTTAATTGTTTATATTGTCCATATAAATTAAGAGAACGAGTTGTTTGTAATTTTATACTATACTGTAATTGATTATTTACGGTACAATTAAATATTTAGTGTGTGTAATATTAAATACTATTGTTTATAATTATATAATAACATTAATAGTAATATTAAAAAATATGTTTGCTACCATTTACTATTAGATCATATTAATTTTAAGCCTCCCATGATTTTTAAAATCAAATTATATAAAACTAATTTGTTAAAAAATATATATAAAAAATCAAAAAATCGATCCAAGACGGTTTTGACCGGACCGATCCGTAATTGGATCGGAATTTTCGATCCCGGTCCAGTCTGGTCTCCGATCCAAGGGTTTCCTAAATTCTGAGTACCGTAAATCTCGGTCCGATCCGGTCTGAACCGGTTGCACACCCCTAGGTTTTGGATTACACCCATCTAATATCTGCGGATCCTTACTTACCTGATATGAACTGTTGAGATTGTGAATTTGATCACCACCGTCCTTCCTTGCTGTTTAACTTTAGTTTCAAACCCTAAAAGGTTTTCGTCCTTGTGCTTTGATGTCATTTATTTTTTTTAATTCCGTTTACAATGGAGTTTCAGGAGGGTGGAAAGGTACTCGTCGGAGGTTTCAAGAGCAACGTACGACAACTGTCAGCATTTCTGCGTGTATGCTCGAGTTTCAGGAGGGTGGAAAGGTACTCGTCGGAGGTTTCAAGAGCAACGTACGACAACTGTCAGCATTCCTGCGTGTATGCTCATGGGAATACCAGACCCGTCAGCAAATGTTGAAGGGTATCCCGACGGGTACAACCCGTCAGCACGTCCGTGGACGTCAATCAAAACCCGTCAGTAATTTATGGCGGATACGTAGCTGTCAACAATATCAAATTATGTTGATGGCCACAATGTTGTTAGCATATTATATATTATATATTTATTTTATTTATTATTTTTACATGTACCTGTGTCACAAATTAATAATCAAATATGAAATATAATTTTCATATGCAAAAAAAAAACATAAAATTAAATATAAAATAAAATAAATTAATATATCCTACACTTTATACAAACTATCAAACATAAATATTCCGTTCCTAACAAAAGTACTATGCAGAATCAGTTGGAGAACCACCTGGAGGATCAGATAAAGGCCACCGATGTCGCGCTCTCATCGTTGCGGCAACTTTCTGCATCACTTGTCGACAGAGATTTGCCTGCATCTCTTACTGTTCACGAGCAGTCTTCACGCATCGCCTCGAGCTTCTCCTGGTGAGTTTGCTAGTTCATCTGAAGTTGCTTATGATGTGCCTGCTCGTTTGTCTCGAGTTGTGTTTCGACCTGACTCCTAAAAGTATGCAACTGCATTTGGAGCATCATGATATGACTATCTAGAGTAGAGGAGGTACCGCCTCTGAAAGTCTTTGAAGTCAAAAGTCCTCCTAAACATCCTCTGTCAAATCGGTGACCCTTCTTCACTCCGATAGTCTCTAGATAGACCTCGTCCTCATTAACGTCGACAGGATCCTGTGGTGAAGCACATCTCTCCTCTATAAGTCTCTGATACTCATCCTGCAATATTTTTTTGATGTATAATTTACCGTTGCGAGAATTAAAAATGAAAACACACACACCACACACACACACACACACACACACACAACCACACACACACACACCACACACACACACACACACAACACACACACACATATATATATATATATATATATATATATATATATATATATATATATATATATTACATTTAAAAAAAAAATACTTACAGAAGTCTTCTGCGATACAGGATTAGTGAAAGTGTCGCCGAGTCTCTGGTACATAGTCAAGAAAAGCTCTGTAGTGGATTTTAATTTATCACTAATTATGAACTAATTAATTACTTACGAGTTAAATTTAAAAGCACGTTAAAATTTACTAAAGAGCTGACGTGCATGACCAATCGCAGTATGAGAACCTTCTCTATACTTGGCCATCCCAATACCAAGTCCGGCGGGCTCACTTTTCTATTATTGCTCACCTGCTCGGCCTGCTTCTTATCCTCCGGTTTCTCAAACTCCACTACCCATCTCCTCTAGATGTTATCGCCTCCGTTTTCCACTTTGCCTTCCACTCGTGGAGACGGCTGCGCCATGAGTGAGCAATAGAACTGTAAAAATTACGCCGTATGACCTCCTCAGAATACAAACTCGGGTCCCAATAACAGCGCCTCTACAAAATAAAATAATTTAATTAATAAAAACTATTATACGTAACAACCTTTGAAAATATAATTAGTTAATTACCAGAAATTCGGGCCACCACAACTGATGATGAGACTGGGGAATATGCTCGTACTTCCACTCATCGGGGTATACACGAGCCTCGTGGATCATTCGAAGAATTGTCGGTATCTCCGCCCAGTGACTACATAGAGATGGAAATCAGAATTCAAAAGTTCACAAAATATATACGTAATAAGATAATCACATTACAATCGCATTCTCAAATTGTCTAAATAAGTGGACAGTTCAAAATTTAATATCAAACTCTCTATTTGATACTAAATCCTAAACGGATTTAAGGTAAGTGTTTTAGAGTAGAAAGAAGGATATAATTGATCCTAAAGTAAAATTTAAAATCCGTTATTGGAGGGATGAAACCTTCTAGACGACACCGGTAAACCACGTCATCACTGACGTATACAACATGTATATATTAACCACATATCATATAACATAAATATAAATTAAACAAAATATTCACTTTTTGATCACCAATACATTTGAAAACCAAACCACACACTTTTTAAAATCATCATCACATTTTGAAACAAATTTAAAATTCTTTATTGGAGGGAGTAAACCTCCCGGCCAGCGCCGTACACCACGTCATCATCGACGACAACCCCAACCAATCACAACACTAACCAATTACAACATGTATATCATAACATAAATATTAATTAAACACATAATTGACTTGTCGATCACCAGGACATATCAAAACCACCACCACAAACATTCTAAAACTTTTCAAATATGAAATATTTACAACTCAATCTTAAAATTTGAATTAATTGATAAATAAATTCCAAACTAATCCTAATTTTCGAAATCAATACCCAAATATTTAAACAATTGTAATTCAACCCTAATTACTCAAAAAATTCCAAATTAAATCCTAAATTAACCATAATTTTTGAAAACAAACTCAAATATCTAAATAATTATAATTCAACCCCAGTTACTTGAATTTATTGTCAATTAAACCCAACAATAATCAATATTCTTGAAATCATCCCCAAATATATAAATATTTATAATTAAACCCGTAATGTTAAGTTAATTGATAAATAAATCATAAACTAACCCTAATTTCGGAAACGAACTCAAATATCTAAATAATTACAATTCAACCTTAATTTCTTGGATTAATTGCTAATTAAACCCAATAATAATCAATATTTTTGAAATCAACCCCAAATATATAAATATTTATAATTCAACCTTAAATTTTAAATTAATTGATGATAAATTCCAAATTAACTCTAATTTTTGAAAACAACCCCAAATATCTAAATAATTATATTTCAATTCTAAATTTCTGAAAACACTTCAAATTAAACCCAAAATTAACCATAATTTCTAAAATCAAGTTCAAATATCTAAATAATTATAATTCAACCCTAATTTGTCGGATTATTTGTTAATTAAATCAAACAATAATGAATATTATCTAAGTAAATTTATAATTATATATATAAACAATCAATTAAAAAAGTTGAAACAAAAAATAAAAAATACCTTGCGGAACCGGTGGTGGTGGTGGTGCACTCTCTCTTCTCCGAAGGTGGTGATGTTCATCGCTCGCGTTGTCTCCGGCGGTGGTGGTGGCCGTCGCTCGCGTTGTCTCCGGCGGTGGTGGTGGCCGTCGCTCGTGTTGTCTCCGGTGGTGGTGCTGGCCGTTGCTCATGTCATTTCCGTGGTGGCCATCACTCGCGTCATTTCTGGTGGTGGCCGTTGCTCTTCCTCCGATTCTTTTTTCTCAACAAATTCTGAAATAGATTGGGGACGGGGGCATGTTTTAATTCTAAATGTCCGTAAGCGTTATTATTATTAGTTTTAATATTGCTGATGGGCAATAGACCCGTCAATATTTATTATTTTTATTTTTTTAATATTGCTGATGGGTTTTGGCCCGTCGGCAACCAAGCCCGTCAGCGATCCGTCAACAAACTCGTCGCCCAAAAAAGAACTGACGGGTGTTGGCGGGTCTATCGTTGAAGGCCCTTGCCTGTCAGAATTATTAATCCTTCAGAAATTTGTCATTGTATGCTGACGGTTCTTTGGCCATCAGCTATTTCGTCAGTATTCGCCTTTTTTTTTTTTTTTTTTTTTCCTGTAGTGGTCATCGATCGGATTATTTGATAAGTTAGTCGGTGGATCGACAAGCTTCCGTTGTAATCTAATCAATCCAACGATTGATCATCACTATGACTTACGTGCTTCGAGTGTAATTGATTCTACGTGAATTGTTGTTTTAAGTTAATTGCTCTACGTGTTCGCACTCTTCTATCATTTTGTTGACGTGATGTGTGTAACTTGCCGTCAAGTGTCGTAGATTTTTCAAAACTTATGTTTTTTTTCTCAAAATGTATTTGACGTGTGCTTTTAACTTACATATGTTCAGCGGTAAAATATATTTTTCCATTTGGTAACAGAAAGTGAAAAGGATTTTAGTCCATCAAAAGGTTTTCAAAGCGATAAGTGGTTTTTCCAGAAAAAATACTAAAAAAAAATTCATGAGTATGCCTACTCTTTGATTATTTTAAGATTGTTTGACCCTGTCTTGCAAAAAGTTGACAAACTTGATATGACAAAAGAGTTATGGACAAAACTTGAGGAGTTATATATCGAGACTTCTTTGTCGAATAAGTTATTTTTACTTGAATTATTTTCGCTTTAAACTTGATTTCACTCGAGACGTGGATGATGATATTGATGAATTTACCAAACTTGTTCACGACATTAAACAAACCGAAGACAAAATATATAGATGATTACACTTCTATTGTTCTCTGAAATGATATTCCTGATTCCTACACTGATGTTAAATCTGCCATAAAATATGATGTGAGTCTTGAAACTATTGTTAATGGTCTAAAAAGCAAGGAATTAGATTGAAAAATAATAGTGGGTCTAGGAGTTCTGATGAGGTTAATCTAGTCAGAGGAAGGTCTCAAAGCCGTTTTCATAACAAAAATCTTCATCGAACCAAAATAACAAAACTCCTAATAGAAAGAAAGGCAAAATCAAGTCTAGGCCTAAGAACTGAAAGTGTTATAATTGTAGTGAAACGGGTCATTACATTTGTGAGTGTCTTGTACAATTTAACTCAAAAAATCGCCATGTCATTGGAATGGAATCAAAACGTATTTTGATACATAATAGAAACCATTGACGTCGGTTTATTTTTTATTTATAAATATAATTTGGACTACGGATGGTCTTGTAAAAAAATTGAGCTTACTACCTACCTCAAAACACAAATATTATTATTTATATTGGTTACACATTCGATCCAAATAAAGAGATTATTATCATACATGTAGTAGTTAGTAAGTATCTATAGTAAATTCCACAATCATATATATTGAGAATAGTAGTTTGAATTCTATCACTAATGAACTCGCTATGAAGACAATGCAAGTTGCAACGAACAAATGAAGTAGACTACATGAAAGGTGAGAATACAAAGCATATTACCACAATTACTACAACTAACAATTATGGACTTTCTCAAGAGTTAAGTAAATTGAGAAAGATGAGACTTTTAGAGCTTGCTTGATAAATGTATATATCATTTTCAAAATTTTCTTGATAGAGATACATACGTTTCGGGAAGTCTCAAAATAGGCGTGTTGTACTCTTTTTCATTTGACCAAGTTTTATTTTTGTTCATTAGTTTTGTTACTTGACAACGTTTTAATGAGATAATATTGAAACAGCATTTCACCATTTGACTTGGCACAAGGGGGAGTGTTGAAGGAAAAATATAATTAAGGGTCCCCGTCAATAAGTAACTGATAAGAGATATTTAGATATTTGTTATCCTGATGTAATATGAAACATATGATTTGATACCTCATATAAAGAATGTTCTTGATCAATAAAAGAACCTTAATTCTATCGTCTTATTTATTATATCTCTTTTTCTGCTTTCCCTTTTTCAAAACTATCATTTTTCTATTTATTGAGTACATTTTTTGTTATTTTCCCTTTTACAGCATAACTACCGTGCATGATTAATGAAGATGGTTATATGATCTCGCATAGTATAAACTTTATACTGAATTAATTTAACACTCGTGTGTTATATGATATTTAAAAATATATATATTTCAAACATCCAAATATTTATGATTATTATAAAGTTTTAAATCTAAAAATCATGAGTTATCCTAGAAAAAATCAAAAGATGTCGTACACTAAACTCATGACTTGTATTGATGTCTAATCACTATTATTTAATAACTATTAGTATTATTTTTATTGTTAATTAATTTTATATTTTCATATTTAGGTTTAATTTTGTGATTAATTTCAGTTACACTTTCAGAAAAATTTAGAAGATGTTATATTTTCAACCCAATTCTTGTACGGGTGTTTAATAACTGTTTATTAATAATACTTATTATTAAAATATTCTAAATTTAATATTTAGATCACATTCGTTAATAATTATTAATTAATACTTAAAAACCTTCAAAAGAATTATATTCTCAATCGATGTTGCATTTAATAATATGTAATCAATACTTATTAAGTATTATTACATGCCTTTTCAAATAACTAGTAATTTACATACTTATAATGTTTCAAATTCTAAAAACTAAACTTATTTTAACTTTATTATATATATATATATATATATTTTTTTTTTTAAAGTTGTATTATATTTAGACAATAAAGAATGTGAAAAAAATTACAAAATTTGTTATTGAACAAATATGTATTATATATTATATTTTTATATTTATTAGATATATTAGTTAAAGTTATAAATTATATTTATAATTATACATTATTTTTTATTAGTATATTATATAGTTTATTTATATATATTGGAATATATACATATACATTAAACTGAAGTAATATTATATTTAGGTAATAAAACTAAAAAATGAGATTTTTTTTTTTACAAAAGGTTTATAATTCCATAGGTGATTCCTGACGAAACTTCAGTATATACGAGTTACATACGAAATTTAATATCCGTAGGTAATTATTGTTAAATTTCATTGATTTACGGCCAAATTAAAAATTCGTAGATAAAACGGATTCCTTAGGTAATTATGTCGGTAATTACCGATGAAAAAAATCGTCAGTAATCCACTATTTTATTTTTTGTAGCGTAAAACATTCGCCATCCAACAAACTAATATTCAAAATTATCAAGCTTAGAAAGAATGATACGAGACAATATGCTTCAAATTGAGTGGTGCGAATGATTTCGATGTGAGATAGTATTCAGAACTATCAAGCTTATAAATATATAGAGGAGACAATATTTTTCAAATGGAGATTGAATGCTTTAGGTGAACAGTATTAGTATATTATAACAATGGAAGTGAGGGGGGAAAACCGGGAAGATTGAAATGAGATTTTACTATTTATGGCCATTAATGGATGAATAACAAGGAACAACAACTCAGAAATCATAGCTAACACTAAAATGAAAAAATTGGTTCCTTTTTTATCCCTCATTACCGGAGAGGATGATTTCTCTATTTTTTTTTTAATTTCTTTTAAACAGTCACACCCTCGTAACTGATAGAAATAAACATAAATGAAAAGATTTAACGAGAAAATTAAAATAAAATAAAATAAAAAGAAAAAAGGAAAAAAAAGAGATGACATTTGACACACATTTCATACATACTAACGTTTAGCCTTGCCACAAAGTAGAGCATTTGGTGGAATATCAGACTCGGTATATAGGCTTCTTTCCTCGTTCCACACTTTAACATACAATTCTTGTCCGAGATATCGCCTTGCCCAATTTGCAGACCTCAAATTCCACATGCCCTTATTGTCCAACGACACAAGAATTGCACTCCAAGAATAAGGATACACCTATATTTTTAAGAACGTTAATGTTCGAGTCGAGCTCAAATTTTATTACATCAAAGGAAGTGTTAGAGAAAACTTATGCTTTAATAGAAACTAAAAGTAGTAACTGATAATCAGAAGTTAAATTAATTTAAATAATAATGTCCCGAATTTTAAAAATGTATGTTTCTTTGTAGAAGTTTGGTATACTAAAAAATTTAGAGCCTGTTTAGATTAAAATTCGTTGAAATTGTGAATCCTTCAAAATATTGGGTATTCCTGTGAATAGTAAGAATTTTTATTTGTTATCTTTATTTTTTACCGTAAATGTCAAAGCATGTCTGGATGATAATATATTTATATTGTATTTGATATTAAACCATATTTGAAAAATGAATGATATTGTATTTATTAATATTTAATTATTCAATTGTAAAAGAATATTTGTTAATTATTTAAATTTTGAGTTTTAAAACAAACGAGTATTTGGTATTTAAAAAAAAATCGAACCCAGCATTTTGAATGCCAGGACAAACACACCCTAGAGGGCTTGATTGGTCTTAAACTAAGTATCCGGATTGAAATTCCAAAATCTTAATCTTGCTTTTGTTCCACAACTCAAATTTTCAATATTCAACCAACAAAGTTTTACATCAAATCTTTATTTTATTTTATACTATCATATTCACACACTCATCTATTTCATATTATCATCATTATATTTAATTAATTAAATATTACTAAGTACAATATAATAATATAACAATAACCAATTTTCAATGATTTGATATTTACGGGAAAAAAAAAGTAACAAATATGGATCAAATCATATGTGAAAAGTAGATGATAATTGTATTATAATATTTTGTTTAATATTATTTAATCGTAAAAAATTATTAATTAAATATTTGATTTTAAATATCATGAGTATCCAATATTTACGATACATAGTATGTATTGCAAACTTATATAGTAATAAGTGTTTATTTATACCTGAACGGTAGATCTGGTGGGGGCATCATTGTAATTGTAGAAGCGTCTCCTCAGTGTAGAATTCCACTTGCCACTACCAAACCTGGATTTAATCATACACCAAAGTTAATAAAAAATAATACTGAAAATAAAAATAAATAAATAAATAGTGATTAATTAGATTACCCAACAGCCCAGAAACTACTGCCATCGAGATGCCAAGACTGAAGGGTAGACTCGGTGTTTTGGAACACAATCTCGACGAAATCGTGCAGGCTAGTACCTATAACCGCGGTTCCAAGAACCGCGGGGCCCACAGGTGGGGTATCCTTGGTTGAGTTCAATGTGAAAACGCCAGGGATATTGAAGTAATCAGCCAGCTTCAGGGGGGTGTCCGGGTTCACGTAAGAGATCTTGTTGACCGCGTATCTCAAGCTCCCATTTATTTTGGCGGCAGAGTTTTCTAGAACGATCGTCCTGGCGACCGGTATGCTCCCATAGTGAAATGAGCCTTGGGGATTTGGCCTTGCTGCATTTGCCGTCGAATTCAATCTGTGATCACAAATATTAAATTCTTTAGGGTGCGTTTTTGGGCCTTAGATCGGGCCAAATAGGCCCATTATCACACACGGGCCCAACTATTGACACCCATAAAATATGGGAATTTATAAAACTACCTATTAAAAAAATAAAAGTTTAACTAAAAAAAAGTTGTAAAATCCTAAATTCTAGAATTAAAATTCAAATACTACTGATTTTAACCCCCATTTGAAATAAAATCGATTTCATTCAAATATTACTGATTTTAATCCAAATACTGCACCCAAATACATAAAATACTGCATCCACCTAAATTCTTATTGCACCCATCTAATGCACCGAAAAACCGCTTTCATATCGACCTGTTGTAAAAACCTAAATGAACCCAAAAAAAAATCATTTAATGCACCGAAAAACCGCTTTTATATCAACCTGTTGTAAAAACCTAAATTTCCGAATTAAAACTCAAATACTATGAACCAAAAACAAGTTTGGGGATAAGAGTTTTATTTTATATATTTCAATTAATTTGAAATTGTATATCAACCTCAACGAACTCACTTTGAAGATAAAAATTTTATTTTGTATATTTGGATGTGATGCAAAAGAATTGGTGGATTTGAAGGGATGTAAACCATTCACAAAGAAAAATCTAAAAATATGTACGTAATAAATTAAAAATAATAAATTTTTTTGGCAAAATTGTAAAAACTTAAAAAAAAAAACTTGGCATAATTGTAAAAACTTGATATCGTAAACTTAAATTAGTATTTTATGTAATTTTCCCTCTTCTTTAGGAGATGAGAACACCAATATTTATTTGGTTACCGGATAGTTCTGGCTTGTTTCATGGACCAGTGAATGTGGTAAGTTGGTGCAATCGGTAATGGGCCCGAGGCTGTAGAGTTGGAGCCCTGGTAATGAAGGATTGCGGTAGCTGTTATTATGGGCTTGGTGAATCGAGTCGAGGCGACGATGAAAAATTCTTTATTTTCACCTGGGCCGTGTGTGGTCACCAAGAAAGAGCTGGATTGGCCCACGTGAATATCCAGCGACTCGTAAACTTCCTGGACAGTGTGAGATCCTTCGCATTCCACCAGGCGCAGTGTGTGGCCCTGGATTCTAAAGTTAATTGAGGTTGTCAATCCAATGTTTGACACCCTGAACAAATAGGTTTGACCTGAAATTTCACCCCAAAGAAAATTAGAAATTAAATTGTAATTAGGGCTGTAAATGAGGACGAAACGAACCAAACACACTGTTGTTCGAGCTTGTTTGAAAATTTATTGAGTTTCAATAATTATGTTTGAGCTTGTTAGATTTTTATTCGAGCTAAGTCTCAGTTGAGCCGAATATGAATCAAACTGAGTTCGAGACGAGTTTAGACTTTAATCATATGCAAAAATTGTTTGAAATTCTGACGAATCGAACTTTAACGAACAAACTCGAATCGAGTATTGATCATCTTGGTTTGATTTTCAGCCCTAATTGTAAAAATATTGCTATTTACAAATAAATATCAAAATTTGCTTAATATAGTTATATACATACACACACACACACGAATGCATAGCGTACAAGACACGCCAGTCAGATAAACTGCATTAGATTGTGCGACAAGATCGCTAAAATGTCAATTATCTTTTAAGATTGCAAATAGTATCACTTTCAAGGTAGTATTTGTAATTTTGAACGAATCGGGTTTTAGGGGCGGCTTTTTTACTTGTTTATCCTTGCTCGTTTGTATTCAATCAATGTTAAAATATCGTACCTGGCACAACAGGAAAAAAACTGTAACGAGCATTCCCGTTTATGAGAATTGCATCGGGTAGTGGAAACGGGTTCCCCGTATCTAGTATTTGTTGCAGTTCCTGAAAATCACAACCCAACATTAAACTACTTTTTTCAAGAACCCTAAATAAAACAAAACTATAAAACCAAGTTAAAACGGACCTTGTGATCTTTCCTCCACCATTCACTTATGAGAAGGGTGAACTCCTGATAAGGCTTGGGATATGGCACCGGGATTATAGACCGGGCCAAGATATTGAACCCTCCGTACCCGCCCGCGGCCCGGTGCAACAATGTGGATGGAAAGTACGTGAAAGTACCAATTTGGTCCTTCATTTGCATTGTGTACGTCCAGTTTGAGTTTGGAGGGATTGGACAATTTGTTCCAAGAACCCCATCTTGCCAGGATGATTTTCTTTGTTTAATACCTTGCCTGATTTTATTCAATAAAAAATAGTTATATTTCAAAATTACACATTGGTCCTTAACAATTAACTCAAAATCTCACCATGTGATGAGCAAAGGTTCGTCAAGTTTGTTTTGCACATTAACAATAACATTGTCATTTGTTACAACATTAACAGTGGGCCCTGGAAATATACCGTTAATAAGAATTCCCTGGAAAGTTCACAAGAATCAGTAATAATAAATGTGAGAAAAAAAATAAAATATCATAATCAAGAAATTAAATTTACCCTTTGCCTAAGGCCAAGAGGTGTAACGCCTCCATATTGGACTACCCAATCGAGAAAAACATATGGGTCTTCAGCTTTAACATGGGTAACGGGGCTCAAACAGCCCAAAACTCCAAGTAGAAAATGCACGAAAATGGCCCTTCTCATTTCACTCTCTAAGTATAAAATCTGTAGAATAGAATTGAGCAATGATAAAATGACAAGTGCAGAAAAGAAGTGGTTATATATATAAGCCAAACGAGAAACGAGGTAGCTAAGCATGGTTACTAACAAGAATGCATGGCACTCGTATTTCGAGATGAAATTTACAACTCATTTGCGCCGCACTTTTTGCTCATTAATGTTTTATTTCTCAATTTTTTATTTTTATTTTTTTGCATCCATTTGACGAGATTTCTTGTAGATCTCAATTCTTCAACTTGTAAGTAAAATATATAGATAGTCAATCAATTATTCTAATCATTTTTATTTATTTTTGTGCTTATGCTTTATATATACTAGTGACAATTTTAATATGATATAGCACCATCGCATAAGATTATTGTTATTCTTATTATTTCTCCCTTTTTGTTTGCAAGTGCTGTCCTGTATGAATAATTTACACTTCAATTATGTATACCCAGTTTCATTTTAAAAGTTAGAATATAATAAAAAGACTAAAATACCCTTACTTAGTTTACTTTTATTTATTAAAATGCTAAAAGGTTAAGGTGGTAAAGTAGGAAAAATAGCAAAAAATTTACGATTCCATTTACAATCATTTTATTTTCTTATTCTTCTTATTTTTGTATACCCGCCTATCTTTTGTGGATGAAAAGAGTATATTTTCACAGTTGCAGCAAAACCATAATATTCTTCACATATATTTACACGTGGAATTGACAAAATAGTATAAATAAAAAGGTGAATACTAGATATTGCATGGGCATTTTTAATTATGTGAACAGGAAAAAGTGGACACGAGAAATGTTAATGATTTGAACTAGGATTGTAAATAAGCCGAACAGAGCCGAGTTTTAGAGAGTTTGAACTTTCTCATTTTTTATCGAGTCGGGCTCGAAATTTTTATAACGAACATATCGATGACTCGCAGGTTTAATCGAGTCTAAACGAGTTCAAAAAATATTAATTAGTAATTAAATTTATTTACTTTATTATAAAAATAAAAAAAAAATATTTTTTAAAGTACGTAATACATCTACTAAAATATATAAATAAGTTTATATATATTTCTATATTTTTCATATAAACAAGTATAAAAATTAAAATTAAAATCAAACTACTAGTTTAATATATACGAGTTTAATAACGATTTTACTCTATAACTCATTAGCAAACTTGTTCACGAGCTAACGAGTCAAATATCATGAAACTTGAATTTGTCCGTTTATTAAACGAATCGAGCGAGTTTTTATCGAGACGACTAACAAATAACTCGCGAACAATTTGACTCGTTTACGCACCTAATCTGAACTCTCGCTAACGGAGGTAAATTTCAGGCTTGGTACCTGAAATATAGCCCTCATTCTAAAGCTAAGCCAATAGCACACTGCACAAAACAATCAAGTGTGACAAGTTAGACATATACTTGTTGAGATATGTGAACTCGAATTTGATATATTTGGGTAAAAGTCAACCGTACTCTTCCCACGATGATCAACTTATTACTATTGTTGTATATTAATACCGAATTCTTCTCATTTATATATATATATAACTGTGAATTTTCGTTAAATTTAATTTGTGAGCTTCAATTTAAGTATCAAGAATTGTAAAGAAAATAAGAATTAAAAATGGATTTAATAAATATACCCATGATAATTGTAAATAGAACAAATAATTTACTTTACAAATAAGATTTTCAAAATTTAAAGTAAACAATTTGTATATTATGCTTTTAAACATTTATTTTTCAGTATTAAGAAATAGTAATTTTTTTTTTTTTTTGACAAATTTCATGTTCTACACTCTATATTGGAAGTGAACAATACTTATGAATGGGTTTAAGTGCATAATAATTCGTTTTAGAATACTAAGATTGTGTTTGGAGTATGAAATATGTTAGGACTCATGTATAGTTGGAGTAATCAAACGAGATTCGTCGGTGGAATAAGCAGAGGGAGCGAGATGGGCGCAGCCGAGGACGGATCAAATTAATTAATTGGATTTATTAAAAATTAATTCATAATAATTGGGAAATTTAATGGCAAAGCAGAGGTGGGTTTATTAAATAAATAATATTTTTTTAATTCAAAATTATTAAAATAATATACTTTTAAAAAAAATTGCGTCTTTGGGTCTGGACGTCTTTCCCAATGGCGTTCCGCCCACATTCTAAACGGTACTTTAAGTAACCGTTCAAGAAAATTAACCCGGGACGCCATTCCCAAGGGCGTCCCAAACCTAAACTGACGTAAATAAACTTTTGAGGGTGAAATGAAAAAAAAATTAAAAATTGTGGGGTGCGGGACGCCTTTCCCAGTGGCGTCCAAGGTTATTTAGCCAAAAAAGAAAAACTGGTCATTGATTTAATACTAAATAAACGTTTATACATTAATATAATCCAAGTTTAATACTATTATTAAGTCTATTACTTATTCCTACCTCACAATACGATTTTCATTACCTGAATTAAATACTTTTGCCCACGATTTTTATTACCTGAATTAAATACTTTTGCACAAAGGGGCGGTTTGGATCAAGTATGGTTAATATTCTCCATTTATTGTAAAATTGATAGTTCATTTTTTTTATTAAATTTATATATTTGTGAATTTTTTTATTCAAATTAAATGTCAATTTATGTGTTTGTAAATTTTAGTTGTTAATTGCTTGTGAAATTTAATTTTATTGATTTGTGATGAAATTATTCATTATGTGAATAATTAAATTTGTTAATATGTCAATTTTAATGTCAATATTTATAGAATATGTTGTGAATTTTTTTTATTCAAATTAAATGTCAATTTATATGTTTGTGAATTCTAGTTGTTAATTGCTTGTGAAATTTAATTTTATTAATTTGTGATGAAATTATTTATTATGTGAATAATTAAATTTGTTAATATGTCAAGTTTAGTGTCAATATTTATAAAATATTATGTTAATAATTAAATTTGTTATTCATTATGTTAATATGTCATTATATGAATAATTAAATTTTATTTATTTGTTGTTGTATTTTGATCTTATTGTATTTTTAATTTTGAAATAAATTTTTTTGTAATTTTTAGATATTATTATGATATGTTTATTTATTTTACCTAAAATATTATATATAAATTATAAAACCATGCCCAGTTCTTACAAAAGTCTTTGTTACAAATTTCTTTTGCATAAAACACCCGTGACGCCTTTCCCAGTGGCGTCCCGCCCCCCATAAGTTTTTTTTTTTTTTTCATTTGAGCCCTAAAAAAGATTTTTTGGCGTCCCAATCCAAAATCGCAATTTTTTTTAAAAAAGTATTATTTTGATAATTTTAAATAAAAAAAGTATTATTTATTTAATAAACCTAGCAAGGTTGCTAAATGACCACTATACCCTCCATTACATAGTTTGAGAAAAAACACAAAGCGTGTTTGTTTAGTTGCTACCATGTTGCATGGTTTTGACAAAAATTTCGAAACCAGAAAGGATCATATGCAAGTTTCACTATTACGTTTTAGATTGACTTTGAATATTTGATTTTATTTTAATTGCCATAGTATTTCTTTTTATCCTACAATATTTTGTAATTCACGCGAAGTTACCCCATGTTCGTATCACATGGCAATTAGAGCTGCAACAATATATCTTATGTTAATTAGCTTACTCCAAGAAATGGTGAAGTAAATACCCTTGTTTTCTATTCACTGATAATTTTAATTAATTAAATGTGTGCGTGGAATAAATTCGTATTGAGAATTTCATTTGTACTCACCTATATATGCTCAATTTTCAACCTATTATTATTCATTATATATAAGATCACAATTTTTATTTTGTGTATGATAAAGTAGCTTCTTAAAGTGATTAGTTGGGTGATTAAAATAATAATTCCAGATCAATATAGGAATAACTTGCATCCCATAATTTGACATTTCAATTAACCAATAACAACTAACTACTCAAAAAAGGAAAAGAAGATTTTTTTTTTTAATTAATCAACCAATATACACTCCTTTAAGCAAACACCTAATTGTAAAACATTTGGGATTGCAATTAGAACACTACTCCCAGTGGGCTACTAACTAATTAGTAATTAGTAGAATATTATATTTAATTGTTGGTTTAATTTCTCTGTACTTCAACTAGTACATCATTAGTACCATAAGACTTTTTTCTTTTTTCTAGAGAGAGATTTTTTGTCATCACAATTCACAAACATATATCGAATGCCAAAAATAGTCTAATTTTTTTAAAGAATCAACATATATTAAAAAATTAATTATTCGCTTTCAAAAAAAAAAAATATAACAAAAATTCATACATTAAAATTATCATAGCGTTGGATGAAGGATCAAGAAGTATGTTAAAATGATGGATAAGGAGATATCATAATTCATCTAATAAACTCATCTTCATTTGTATATAGGCACAAAATGTCAATAAAAGTTACTTAGATTTTTCGCATATATAGCAGCCAACCTCTGATGACTGGAAAACTCATCAAAATAAATACTCTATAAAAAACACACACACCTTCATCTTCATATTAAGTTACTAGTAACTAAAATTTAAGGATGTTTCCGGCCTACGGCCCTACCGCACATCAGAGCATTAGTCGGTATGCCATACTCGTTGGCAAAGCTTTGAGTCGGGTTGTAAACCCGGAGATAAAATTGCTGTCCAAGGTATTGCCTTCCCCACATTGCAGACCTCATATTCCACATCCCCTGGTTGTCCAGAGATACTAATATAGCGGTCCAAGATTTCGGATACACCTGCAAAATCATTTTTTTAGAGCTTTCAACGGGCCGGGCCGGGATAAAATTCAACCGACCGCCATTTTTTTGTGGCCCAACAAACAGATAACAGTTTTTTACATGTATTTATTGTCGGGCCGGGTTCGAATAGGCCCGGTATATTCGGGCCCCCAAAAATGAAGCCCGCATAACTACGGAGTTTATATATTGTTACCTGTGTGGTGTGTCTGGTCAAAGCATCGTCGAGATTGTAAGTTTGCCTGCTACCTTGTGTCCACTGGCCTTTCCCAAATCTGTTTAATAACAAAACAAGTGATTATATTTAATTTAAGAATAAAAGAATTTATTTTAAAAATAATTTAAAAAAATGTCCTTACCCGACAACCCAGAAATCGTAACCATCGAGATGCCACGATTGAATCGTGTCCTCGTTATTCTGGAACACGACCTCGATGAAATCATGGAGGGACGTCCCCATCACCGACGTCGCCAGGCTGGCGCCATTGCCAGATGGCGCGCTCTGAATGGAGTTGACGCTGAAAACGCCCGGGATGTTGAAATAGTCAGCGAGCTTTAGTGGGGTGTCGGGGTTTACGTAAGAAACACCGTTGACGGCGTATCTTTGCTTCCCACCGATAACGGGGGCCGTGTTAGCCAGCACGATCGTCCTCGTTGGCACGATTTTCCCGTAATGGAACGAGCCCTGAGGGTTGGGCCTAGCCGCGTTCGAGGTCAAATTCCACCTGAAAATATAAACAGTTAATTTAAATTTTATAGTTAGTTTTAATTAATGTGCATATTGGTCAGGTGCTGGACTCTGGTCCATGATATTATACCTGTATGACCGGGCTTGATCGATGGACCAGTCTACTTCAACTGTTGGGCCAGCCGGGACGGGCCCAGAAACAGAAGCCCCCGAGTTGGTGTAATGCAAAACTCCGGTGGCCGTAAGGACTGTTTGGGTAAACCTTGTGGATGCAACTATATAATAGTCTTTTGGAGCCTGATTGAAGGTGACTAGAATAGACACGGACTGGCCCACGTGAATATCGAGAGAATCGTATATATTCTGAAGGACATGAGATCCTTCGACCTCGACTAGCTTCAGTTTATGCCCCTGGATTCTGAAATTGATCGAGTTGGACAAACCGATATTCGAAACCCGGAACATGTATGTTCTCCCTGAAAATAAAAGCAAGATTTTTTTTGTTCTTTTTAGTGAGCACATTTGAAAATATTTGAACAACATTGTGCTTTCACAATTAAGGTAGATTGTAAATATTAAATCGAGCAGTTTCAAGTCATGTGTTCCTAAAATATTCATAAATGCCAAACAAAAATTGCAATATAGCCCAATTTGAACTGTTAAGGTTTGTAAAATGACCTTGATCACCGCTGAAAGAAGCCCGGCCCTGTCCGTTTATAAGGACTCCATCAGGGAAAGGCAAAGCCTTTCCTGAATCGAGTATTTGCTGCAATCCCTGCAAACACATAGACGTAATTATTCGATTGAGTACATAATTTGCTGTACATTTCATATTTTCAAAAAAAACAAAAAAAAAAAAACAAAAAAAAAAACACTAACCTTGTGACCGGTTTTATACCAATCACCGATAAGCAGGCTAAAATCGCCATCAGGCTTAGAATACGGAACAGGAATCACTGATCGTGCGTACACGTTAAGTGCTCCAAACCCTCCGGCAGCTCGGTGCATCAGAGTTGACGGAAAGTACGTGTAGCTTCCGATTTGGTCCTTAGTTTGGAACTTGTACGTGTAGTTTGAGTTCGGTGGGATCGGACAATTAGTTCCCAGAACACCGTCTTGCCACGAGTTCTTTCTCTGTTTGATCCCATTCCTAATAAAACATACACAACATGAACCACTTTAGATCAGCCGTGCCTCGTCTAAAACTCGGATAAATTTTAAAAAAAAATTTAAAGAAAATTACAAAAACAATTAGAAATGCCCCTTAAATTGCTACAACCACCCCCTAAGGCCTTGTTCTGGTACATACTACTAAATACAATATAATAATACAACACAATCCACATTTTTCGGACATGTCTGCTTTAAACTAAATGATTCTGAATCCTAAAACCAAACAGAGTATTCTTACTATTCACTATCAATACAGGAAGAAGGACAAAACATAGATCAATTGATCTAGAAACCAAAAATATCATAAATCAGATGTTTGAGAAAAATAATAAATAAATAAATAAAAGGGACTGACCAAGTTAAAAGGAAAGGCTGGTCCAATTTATTGATGAGGTTGAGGACTATGTTTTCATTAGTCACAGTATCAAGCTTAGGACCAGGAAATTGACCATTGATGAGAATCACCTGCAAAACTCAAACATCATTAATCCCTCCAAAATTCCATTACACCTACTAAATCACACACACACACACACAGCCTCTGCTAATTAATTAATTAACTTGTTGAGAAGTGCCAAGTGGAGCAGCATTTCCATAAGTGACGGTCCACGTGTAGTACTTGTAATCATCCTCTGCTATCGCCTCAAATACACTCCAAAATGCCAAAACAGCAGCAACCAAATAAAGCGAAAATGCTCGCCCCATGGTTGAAGTGAGTTAAACCTCAAACCTCTTAATCTGGAAAAAAAACAAATGTTAAATCTTGATTTATTTTTTTTAAAAAAAATTCCAAAAAAACAGAATCTATTGTTAGATCTGAAGTGGGATTTAAACAAAACATAAGCAGAAATCGGGAACTTACCAGATTTGAGTGATTAAACTAAACTTGTATTATCAAAGTGGAAAGAATAAAAGAATGTGTGTGTGTGTGTGTGTGTTTCTTCAAAATCTATAGGTTTAGCTCAATGTGGATTTGTTGAGGATGAATTATATACTGACAGGATTTTGAGAGAGAAAAGAAAAAGCTGGCAGGGTATGCCTGTCGGGCCATATCGCCAACTTTCACATTTTAATTAAGTTAATTAATTATTTCTTTTATTAGTCTTTCATTAGTACTATATAACTAAGTCTTAAGTATGAGTTGTTTTTTACAATATTTATTTATTTTATTTTATTTAAGTACGAAATAATATGAGTATTGGAGTTTTTGTTTTCCGCCGAAAAAGAGGAAAGGTGGTGGTTGGCTGATAAATGCCAGAAATCTGTGGCCGCTGGATAATGGTTATTTATTGCTGTCATCTTTATATTATATTATTATTATTATTATTATTATTTTATTTTTTTTTATCTTTCCTCTTCATATTGATAATTTGATGCTGAAGGGCTTGTCTTTACTTGGTTTTCTGTGTGCGGAAATTGCGGTGGAAATTACTTCATTTTTCATTACATTTTATGAATATAAAAAAGTAATTTTCAATAAAATGAATTTAAAAAACAATATACAAATTCGTATATTTTAGGATCAATGAGGCACTAAAGAAATGATAAAATAAATAAATACATCGAACACATATATTGTTACAATTTGTGGCATTTGCTCTTCGAATTTTCAAATAGAAAGAAATTCACTAAAATCTATATTTAAAAGTAGTCTTACACGTTACCTTTTCCTTTACTAGCGAAAAGAAAAGAAAAAAACAAGGTTCTTCGGACCCCAATCTTACATGTTAAGTAAATCATTTTATTTATTTATTTTTTAATTAAAAACAACAATAATGGATAGAGTTCAGTTCAAATGCTTTCTCTCTCTCTCTCTTTTTTTTTTCCATAAGTTTTTACAAGATGAGTTCTTTGTACTTTTTCTTATTCGATAATTTTAATCACATGAATTGATAAAAGGTTAGGTTTAACTACGATATGAAACTGACAAATCCCAGAAATTGTTGGCGCTTGGTTTTGTTGGTATTATTAGATTCAGATTTCCTAATCAATTTCACTTGTTTTATCATTTGTATAAATAACATATATACACATTCTAATAATTTATTATCTGTCAAAAAAAAATGTTATTGTGAAATATAAAATTAAATAAGAAAGTGTTTGCTACTGTGGATAAATTTGATTATATTGGAAGGTGAGCCACATAAAACAATTTGGAGATGGTATATGGTGTAATCAGGTGCACCTCACCTAATATGGTATATCAATTTTTCATGTGATACGATAAGATGTGTATATTATGCATGATAATATATGATTGTTTCTCTCGATCAACAATAGACAAAAATACGCAAGTTAAGAAAATAAAATAATAGTTTTGAGTATGCAATTTTTTTTACTAGTTTTTCTACTTTATTTTTAACTTTTAATATTTCAATAAATAAACCAAATTAAATAAGGATATTTTAATTTTATTTTTTTTTGGTATTCTAATTTTTCAAAAATAAATATATTTATCTTTTTATGAACGAACAAAAATAAAAATAATATCTATCTTTCATGAAAATAGTGAATATATATAATAAATATAGTTAATGACAATGTGTAACATTCATAGTTCACGTGACATATATATTTATAACACAAAAACATTAGTATAAATCAAGTGCATATTGCAGGTGTGTATTGACGCATCCAAATAAATTAACAACAATTTCAAGTTACGAAGCAAAGTAACATTAATTATTTGAATTACACTATCGATTTTGTGATTTGTTGTGAATCAGTGTCCACATGCCTTGATATACTAATCTCTTTACTTATTCCTTTTTGCTGCTTCGAGGGAAGAAAATGGAGAAGGAGGAAAGGAGTGGTATTGCATTATTCTAATAAAATGAAATTACTTTACAACAGTTGCTTGGAAAATACTCCTCCTATTCATAACACAAAATAAATTATTCAAAACAATGTCAATTTATTAGGTCCACGGGTGTATCTTGTTAGGTGCATTCTGTTTTACGTGATGATATATGATAGTTATACGTAATGATACATGATAGTTATACGTGATGATATGTGTCAAAAATTTAAAATTTAAGGTTTAGTTTTCCATTTTTAGGGTTTAATATTTCATTTTAAGGTTTGGTTTTTTTAATTTAATTTATAATTTTAATGTTACGACAAAAATTTATCATTCTGTCAGTTATATGTGATGATATATGTCAATTATATGTGATAATATATGATAGGAATTTAGGCTTTAGAGTTTAATATTCAATTTCAGGGTTTATTTTTTTATTTTAGGGATTAATTTTCTACTTTTAGGGTTTATTTTTTTGTTTTAGGTTTTTTTTTTATTTAAAATTTTAAATTTTAAATTTAGAATTTCAATTACCTGTGATGATATGTATCAGTTATATTTGATGACATGTATTAGTTATATGCGATGATAAATTAAATTATAGAGTGCATCATGGAGCCTGTACATAATGTAGTCTCTCCAACACAAGTGTTAATATTTGTTATTTTCAATATAAAAGAAAGAATAATTTTCCTAATATACATGTGCGCCTTAATTGACAACTTATTCTTCCAAGTAATATCAATTAATACTATTTCATATATTTATGGTACTTTAGAAATTCTTAATATGTGTAAAACATGAAAATTGATAGTACTTATTTTGAATACCAGGGAGTATAAATTATGACGGAATTACATAATGAAAATGTTGTACTATAAATTTACTCATTTAAAGATGTCAACTAATTAATTCAGTTGCATGATAGGACTTCTAAACTTGATCATAACTGATGAAGGAGTTCCTAATTTAAGCATCGAACATAAATAAATATACATATTTTTTTTAAAATTTAACCTCTCCACGATTTGGTTTCGAAAAAAGCGAGAGGAAAAAGACGATAAAGTTAATTTCTTTAATGAGGTCACCCATGTGAGGGCGCTGCTGATTCTTGCTGCTATATTTATTGTTGTTACTTATGATTTTGTTTATTTATTTATTTATTCGGGCCATACCTCTCCACTGGGTTCCACACGGTTTGCATAATTTACTACTAATTTCCAAATATAAATAATTGAATATATTTTTATCTTACCACAATCCACGTTCAATAACACTTATCGATATTCTAATATATTTGAACTTCAATAGATGTAAGAGAGCTTTAATAACGGCAATATATGAATAGTTCAAAATCGTGTTTGTGTACCCGCGGCGAAGCGTCGGGTCTAGTATATATATATTTTTATATAATACTGGGCGGACTCAAATAAAAGGAATAAAAAAATGTTGATGGCAGTGAGCAAAATTAGAGGGCAATCATAATTGTTATTGTGGCTGGGCTAAGTAAGCACTGGATTAAAAAATACCCGAATTATATTGAATTTCGAATCAAATCGTATCGCAACTAAAAAGTCTCGTTAACCATTAACAAATCTCCGAACCAAACCGTCCCAAATTTCTTTTACGGGACGGATCTGAAGATTTTTAAATCCCCTTAAAATTTCTGTATCGAATCAATAACCGATACTAGAATCGATTTATATTGTACTAAATTAGTTATAAATCTCATTATATTCAATAGTTAATAAGTAAAATACTATTTTTATTAATCTTGTATTTTAATTAATCATCAACTAACAATTAAAAGTTAAAATCACAATAATTTAATAATTTTAATTTACAATTATAATTTGAACGTAAAATGGATATTTACCCGAAAACCGAAATAAACAGTACGGTTCTGGAGATTTCCAAATCCCCGAAATGAATCAGCATGCTCACCCATAATCCTGACGGAGTAACTAATGTCATTGACTTATAAAAGGTTCTATCAAGAGTTCAATTGTTGAAAGTTGCGTTTATGCTGTCTTTAAGAACATGCACCATAAAAATTTCCTAAAAAATGATGCATTTTTCGCACAATTTCAGTATTTACAACCATAGATCTGTTAGTTTAAAAAATCTGAAATTGATAACCCATCAAATCAACTAATTATCCTAAATTATAAAAACAAATAAAATGATCACAATTTAATAAAAGAATATTCATAATTCGATTCCAATTGAAACTTTCCATCTCCCACTCCGGCCAAAGAAAACTGTTGCCCAAACGCATTCTAAAATTTTAATCCAAGCAAAGATCATTTTTTTATTTATTTAATTGGTTTTCATATTGACGTTCTACATTTATTGATTTTTTTTTTCTACTGATTAAAACACATCAAAATCCTTCTACATTTATTGATTTTTTTTTCTCCTGTAAGAAAAAGGGGGAAAAACAGGGGAAAAACAGTTTTTTTATCGAAATAAGAAATTGAGGCTCAGATTCGCCTTTTATCATCAGAAAAGAACAACGGCTAGGCCAGCCATGGCTGCAAAAACCAGCAGCCTGATGAGATGGGAAATGAGTAAAATTACACAAAACCCATCTCACACACAATCTGATTTTGCCACGCCAAGTTACGGGCTCGCTCGAAATCTGATCTTTTTAGCTTTGAAAATATCATCATAGCCTCAACCAAGTTTTTTTACCGGGGCCAAAGTGACCACAGATTAGGGTTTAGAGTTGAAGGAATAGAATCATCACCATCACCACCACCACCATATTCATCATCATCGCCAAACTTAATCACAAGGGCTGTTTGGAGGAATTGTGAAATCATTGGATGCTTGGTCATACAGAGAGGGGCAACCACCCTTGAAGAATCCCAACCTCTCCGCAGAGCGCCGCAGCCTCATACTTAAACTAATGAGATTTAGGTTTTTTGTGGCCTCATCCCTATTTATATCCTGTTTCCCGAAAACAAATAAATAAAAGATTGTACCCAAAAATATGTTACAATAGCACATTAATATATTAATATTAATAATTATAATACTACTCTATTATAGGAGACCTATCACCCCCCAATTGTTTTTTTTTTATTTCTTTTATTTATTTTTTCTTTTTATTTTTTAATAAACTTATATATATATATTTGATTTTTTTTAATAAACTTATATATTTTAAAGATGAAATTAGCCAGTATAAGCTTATTTTTCAAATTATACTATTTTTATATATTTTACTAATTCATGATAAAAATTATGATTGATTATTGTTTAATTAAAAAATTAAAATTTAAAAAATCTGATTAATTGGTATAATTTTATTTTTCCATTAAACTACATTTTAAATTATGATATTTTTATTATCAACATATTAAAAAATAATTATTATATTATTTAATAAATGTATTTTTTTTCTTTCTTTGTAATTTATTTTTTCTTTCTCTGCACAAATAATTATAATTCATCGTCAATAACTTTTTGTTCTAAGAACGAAACTCATTTATCTATAATACAGATAATTAAAATCCAACATTTAAATTTTTTATTATGAGAGTGAGTTAATGATATAACATGGTTAACAGAAGTGATTATTAATAAAAATTTATAATTCTTTTATATTTTTTATTTTTATTTAATATCTTATAAATTAATTTAAAGATTATTGAATATAAATTTATCCCAAGTGCGGGTCAAATTCTAGTAGTAAGTAAATATGAGTAATTGAGTGTAGTTTTGGCTTTGGTAACTCAAATGGTGATTTATGTGGAATTCACATTATAAATCAAATCCACAAATCAAGCACTTGTCTTATTCCAGCTCCTCCTAACTTGTATCAAAATTAGTAAAACTAATAACTATCATTAAGAAAAATCACAGACAATAACAAAACAACGATGGTTATTAAAATAATGTAATATAAGAATTACAAGTGTTAAACCCGCCGATTTTCGGGGCAAATATAAGAAATGAAAAATAAATATATAAATTTTATTAAATGCTATTAAAAAATGCAGAATGTAAATTATGAAACATCAATTAAAAAATATTCGTGAAAGGAAAAATAAGTTCTCTTCGTAAAAGAAAAAGCTCTGCACGTCGAAATTCTTCGAGAATAAATCCTTTCTTTCAAGTAACCCTGAGCAGGTCTTGTTCGCGATTCTTGATCTGGGAAAGCTGATAAACCCATCGTCACTGCAATTGGAGTTATCTTTATCTGATTTCTTTTTGAATTTTTAAAACTTTAATAAGAAATTAAATGGGTCTTTAGGAGCTGGGAAGTGAATATGAGTGATGCGTGGCGCAAAACTGTTTTCGTACTGTTATTACTTTTTCTTTTTAAACCCAAATCACCTTCCTCAATCATAAAAATTCATTACAAATTTTCACCCGCAGAAAGTAAATTTTATTTCTTGTTTTTCCAAAAACTTTCAAACCACACTTCATCATCAAAAGTCTTTCCCCAAGCCAAAACCACCGCCCCGAACCCGGTTGTCGAAACCACAATGCCGAAAATCCACGATGCCAGAATCTCCACTGATCAGCCGCCAATTTCCAGTCACCCCGAGTCATCGAACCAGCCACTTACGGTTAAACCTCGGAGAGGCCACCACGACCGCAGCCCGTTTTCCGACCAAAACCACAGCCCAATTTTCAGTCACCATTACGTTTTTATGACAGCCTAGATGGCCCGAACTGCAGAACCACAACCACGAAACCACTTGCCCGGCCGCCCATCCGAAAAGCCGTTAGATTCTACCCTCGTCGGTTGCAGTCGTCTCGCCACCACAAAACTGCCATTACCATCTGGTCGCCACCATCAGTGAAACCATCCCAACGCCGCCACCATCGCCAATTGTTTTTCCATTGTCGTCAGCCTCCTGTACACAGTCGGAAATTCGCAGCGCCGTCACGTTGTTGTCGAGAGACTAGGGGACAGGCACATAGCCGAAGAAGGATTCGCCCAGTCGGAGCCCTGTCGCCGCCACTCCGTAGCTCGCGCCGCTAATTTCCCAGTCCACCACGCCATCCATCGAGGCCGCCTCACAGCCGCTAATTTTCATAAGATGTGCAGGCAAATAAAAATTATTTAAAGCAAGCATTTATATTTATAAAAACTAATGAATAATAAGTTGAAACACCATAAAATTAAACGAACCACTTTTAAATGATGATACGTATAAACATTTCCACATGAATTGCTGGGGTTTATGATAACCATAACAACGGTAATTTTATATATATAAGATATTATATATAACCATAGAAACTTCAGGCCCCCGCAAATGCTATTTCACATATATATATAGGATTGGGTTCAAATGAGAACCTCGTCGTTATATGTGAACTTTGGGACTAACCCTGGCCTTAGATCTAATATTGCACAATGCAATTATATGTCCAGGTTCGTTGTGCTTTTTACACAGTACTGTAGTGCTAAAATCAGTCCATTTTTTTTAATTTAATTATATATATATTTTACGTTTTAAAATATGCAATATGTATCTTAAATTGTAGATCTTGAGAATATGATTAATTTGATATATATTTCATTCAAAACGAATAAATTTTGAAAAAGTTATGGTTTGTTGAAGATTTGAGTTTCATTTCAAAWTTTTGAATTTGCAGTTTATAGACGAAATTTGCGATGCTTTTTTGTATACAATCTTAGTGTTTTTTTTTTTCTTAATCTATTGTGCTTTCCAAAGAACAATGTAGTGCTCTTTGTAAACGTTGATATATGTACAAAATACCATTTTAATTAATTAATGTATTTTTTTACATTATTACCATGCTGATATGTCATGATCTCAACCATTATCCAATCTAATGGTCAAGATGAGTCCCTAGGTTCACATATAATGACGGGTTCTCATTTGAACCCAACCCTATATATATATATATATATATATATATATATATATATATATATATATATATATATATTATATGAAGATTACAACATGAGGGTAATTTTTATTTTTATTTTAATTTGAATGACCTAATTGCATGAAACTACTACTCTGCACTTTACTTGTTCCCCTGTATACCTGAGTAATTAAGCTAAGGTTGCTCTTTTACCTTTGGCATCTCTCGACTGACGTAAACATAAGCACATAAAAGATCACACAAATTGCCATGATATACACTCACTTATCATTATATATATAAACTACCCTTGCTCTTTTTCCGATTTTATATATACACTCACTTTGAAGTTCCGAAAACTAACATACAAAAACATAACTTTGCATCAATTGATGAAACTAAATGCATTTTTGGGCTCAGAGGTGCTGCTACGTGCGCATCATAAAACAATTTAGTTCCAATAAGAAAACGGCGCGAACCTCAATATGTTTGACAAGTTGCCAAACATTTAACTGTAAACCAAAATAAATCGACCAAATTGTTTAGGACAAACACGACCAAATTGCGACATTTTCGATTAGACGTGAAGTGAAATCAGTTACAAAAATCCTCAGTTATGAGTTAATTAAATTTCTAAATTAAACCGATAACTTTGAACCCAAAGATGAAACAATTTGACACTAATAATGACGAAAGTAAAACTATCACTCAATCAAGAAACACACAAAACAAATAATAGGTTTTGACATATTAACTTCACCACAACGCAAGAGGCTCCGACAACCTTCCTGGCCTTTCCTTCAGAATTCGAGGGACCATAGAATACACACCGGAGCAGAAATTGCATGTCGAGCCCTGGATACCGGAGCTCAAGAATGTTGAAGCGGCCCGGAGCTGAAAACTTATTGAGATAATCGACAAAAAGTTATAAGCTCAACCAAAATCTTGGCCGCCCGTGCACCTTATAACCATATTTAAGGAATAACTACACTAAAAAAAGAAAAAGAAATCCCCATAATTAATTATCAAAAAATAAAAATTACAGTTAGTGATAGCAATGTAAACAATCTATTTAACAATAGCAAAATGTAGCACAAAAATTAAGCATCTCGCGTTGTAAATAAACCTTAGCCCGAAGACAGCCGATTTCCTCGACGATTATCAATATGTCGTGCTCAGATAACAGATAAGTAATGAAACCTCTCGATTTGAGGCGTCAACACCATCGAACTCGCCACCCGTCAACACAAATCATAGATCGACAAAATCATACATCAATAATATTCCTAGATCTATCACGAATTGAAAAAAAAATAGTCCGGATGGGGGTTCCAGATCGTATTTTCCCAGATCTATCACGAACTTGAAGAATTTTAAAAATCAATGAAATCCAGAACTGAAATTTAGAATGGAATTTCAGATTTGTTAATCATTCAAATCGAAGAATATTTAGATATATATTTTGCAGAACTAATTTGTAAAAGAAATCGAAAGTCGATGGAGAATTTTGAAAAACGAAAACAAAGCCAACAAAAAGAAACGAAAAGATAGGGCAACGGGAGGTAGGTAGAAAAAACAAAAAAAAAGAAGAAACGAAACCCTAGAACATTGAACAAAAAAATATTAACATAAATAAAAAAAATTGTTATTTATACCTGGTCAGAATTTTGACCTCCTCCCAAAATAGACCCTCTATGAACCACAGGCCGACACGTCATTTTTTGAGAAATTTAATTGGTCCACATCAGCCCCGAAATGCTCTCCTTTCGACACCTAACACTACAAATGAACTTTAATTTAGCGACAGAAAATTTTGTCACTAAAAACATCTAGTGACAGAATAGTGATAAAATAGCAAGAGAACATTCCATCGCAAAACTCCTGGTCGCTAAAAGTTTGCCGACAGAATATTATTTCTGTCGCTAATTTGCGATGGAATAGCGATGGACCTCGAAAGGTATTAGCGATAGAATTGCGACGAAATGTCTTTGTCAGCAAATATTTCTGTCGCTATTTTGGGACAGAATACTGACAAAATAGTAACGGAACACGTATCTGTCACGAATCCGTCACTATATAACTTTTATTTATTCCTTCATTAATTCCGTCATAATTCTGTCGCCACATGGAAAAAATAATATATATTCCCTATTTGTTGCAAACAATACCAAATAGTAATAACATTTTACAAAATCAATACCAAATAGTAATAACATTTTACAAAATCAACATTCAAATAACAAAACCAACACCAATCTAATCAATAAGTTCGAAAATATTTGAATAAAAATCATCAAAAGTATATGCTAACATATTCAAGCATTACAAGTTCAATGTGAAATATATTCAACGAATCATGATTTAAATCTAACTCACATCTTCCTTACTATTACTCGATGGGTCATGAAGGGGTACTCACTCGTGCCAGCTTCATCAACATCTGCACCTGCTCCTTTCGAAGGCTCTGTTGGGCAAGGACGTCATCAAGTTTTTTTTGTACTTCAACTCGACCTACGACCATTCCTTCTGCTCGTGCACGCTCTAAGTCAGCTTGAGACAGTCCTCGAGAATAAACATGTCATTAAATCATTCAATTCAATAGTTAGAATAAATGCCACTTGAAATGTATAACATGTCATTACTATTTTTTATATTTTTCGGGTTTTTTTTCCATTATTCATCTAAAATCGAAAAAAAATTAGAAAACGCGTGCGGAACGATCGACGCCCATGGTTCCACGACGCCGAGACGCACCCCTCCTCCAATATGGAAAAATCACGACGCTACGTCGTTTCGCGTTTCCCACCGAAGGAGTTTATCGATCGATCGTATCTTGTTGTTGGTCGAATCCCACGACACGTGTGGACACGCACGTGCTCGTTGGTATTTTTCGATCGAATTTGGGGTCAAAACCACCCCACGTGCCTAAGATGATAGGATCGGTTTCGTTTTTGCGATTTTTTTATTTTTTTTTCTATTTTTTACGATTTTTTATTTTTTGAAACATTTCGAGGGAATCAGAAATCCCTCGAAATTTCGAGGTATTCTTTCAAACATCCCTCGGAATTCCGAGGGAATTTTGATTCCCTCGGAATGTTTCAAAAAATAAACAAAAATCGAAATAATAATAAAAAATTAGAAAAAAATAGGGTTTATTTCCGGGTCGCCGAGGCGCACCCCTCCCCGCCCCGATCGTAATTTCTCGGGTCTTCTTACTATTCTTTCTACTTTTTCGGGGTTTTTTTTCCATTATTCATCTAAAATTGAAAAAAATTAGAAAACGCGTGCGGAACGATCGACGCCCGTGGTTCCACGACGCCGAGARGCACCCCTCCTCCAATATGAAAAATCACGACGCTACGTCGTTTCGCTTTTCCCACCGAAGGAGTTCATCGATCGATCGTATCTTGTTGTTGGTCGAATCCCACGACACGTGTGGATACGCACGTGCTCGTTGGTATTTTTCGATCGAATTTGGGGTCAAAACCACCCCACGTGCCTAAGATGATAGGATCGATTTCGTTTTTGTAATTTTTCTATTTTTTACGATTTTGTTTTATTTTTTGAAACATTCAAAAATCGAAGTAAATAGTAAAAAATTAGAAAAAATTATAAAAAAAAATAGGGTTTATTTCCGGGTCGCCGAGGCGCACCCCTCCCCACCCCGGTCGTAATTTCTCGGGTCTTCTTACTATTTTTTCTATTTTTTTGGTTTTTTTTTCCATTATTCATCTAAAATCGAAAAAAATTAGAAAACGCGTGCAGAACGATCGACGCCCGTGGTTCCACGACGCCGAGACGCACCCCTCCTCCAATACGGAAAAATCACGACGCTACGTCGTTTCGCGTTTCCAACCGAAGGAGTTCATCGATCGATCGTATCTTGTTGTTGATCGAATCCCACGACACGTGTGGACACGCATGTGCTCGTTGGTATTCTTCCATCGAATTTGGGGTCCCATAGTCCCACGTGCATAAGATGATAGGATCGGTTTCATTTTTGCGATTTTTCTATTTTTTTGATAAATAGAAAAAAACTCAAAAAAAATAGAAAAAATAGAAACAAAATAGAAACAAAACCCAAACAATTACGATTGGGGCGGGGAGGGGTGCGCCTGACGTCCCGAAAATAAATCCTATTTCTTTATTTTTTTTTGGGATTTTTTTAAAATATTAATTAATATTTCGAGGGAATCTAATTTCCCTCGGAATTATTCCGAGGGAACACCTAAACCCTCGAAATTATTTCGAGGGAAATTTCATTCCCTCGGAATGTTAATTAATATTTAAAAAAAATAAAAACTGTTACGAGGGAATTTAAATTCCCTCGAAAACAGTCCCGTCGGCCATCCATCGGTTTGTTCTTCGGAAATTGTGGCGGCATACTTTGGCGCCAGTATTCCCGAAGGAATTTCCGAGGGACCCTTGTTCCCTCGGAAAAAACCGAGGGATTATAAGATCCTTCGGTATCCCCTCGAAAATTTACGAGGGATTTAATTTCCCTCGATTTTTCCCTCGAAAAATTGCTGTTTTTTTGTAATGGTATTGGTTCTTGGAGAATTTTAGAACTAGCAAATCTATCATTTGGCACAACCAATTTAAGTGGTGATTGGACCAGACAAGTTATTACTAGAAACATCTAACTCTTTTAACTGCTTTAGTTCAACAAGCTCCTCCGGAAAATAACCATAAAACTCATTAAACCCAAAATCTAGACTTTTCAAGCTGTGAGTCGAGCATTTGGATATGTTTTTAAAGGCTTTTGCATTATCCCCAAAAAATTGATTACCTCCCAAATTTAATAACCCCAAATATAGACTTCTTTTTTTTTTCCTTAAAAGATCTAGACAAGTACGATAAAATATCATAAAAATGAAACTGAACACTGAACAGCCACGTGTTTGGCTTGATTAATTTTATTCGTTGAGAATAACTTAGATGAATAATTGAAATAATGATAATAATATCTATGAATTTCAATGATACACAACAGAAGGGTTTAACGGAATCTCAAGCTTTCCAAAAAAATACGTTTGTTTGGATGGATGTAATGACAAAAGAACATATGAATTCAATTGAGAGATGAGCAGATTGAGTTGTGCAAACAACAAAAAACAAGTGATTTCCAGATCATAAACAACCAGAACTAGCCTCACTGTCTCAAAAATCGCTTGAATTTCCAGATTATAACTCTAAGAACATAATAATTTTGCTCTCAAACTAATATCAGACACGATATGATCCATTTTTCAGATTATAACTCTAAGAACATAATAATTTTGCTCTCAGACTAATATCAGACACGATATGATCCATTTTTCAAAATAACTACCTGCATAACTCCAATAAACGTGATCTAATAACTAATAATATCCAATAACTAAGAAATAAATGTAATCCGATGACTAATAATATCCAAAACACACGATACCTGTGTGAGGCCCCACTTTCCGAGGCCAAAAATGCAATTCTTTTTGCTAACTCCTCCAGCAGCCTTCATATAATGCTCATCACTAGTTTTATGGCCTTGTATTTCATCTATGTTGGAGTCAGCAACCAAAGATGCATCATTTGCAACAAGAGACTCGAACTCCGACTACCAAAACGTTAGGTATTAGACATGTACATTAAATAAAATTTGGAAAAAGAAAGTGCATCTACCACAAAAAGAATTGCCATACATTAAAGAAAAATTAGAAAAACCTTGATTTTCAAAGCACGTCCACATCAGGTGATATACTTAAAAGCAAATAAGAATTTCATTCAATGAACTCAAAGGCTACTCAGGTTTTCAATTTCGTTATAATTAATCATAATTAAATCCCCTACTGATCACAAGTCAGAATTTAAGCCCCAATTGATAAAATTAAAAATCATAAGAGTCACTAGATGCTTTTGGCAGCAAACTTTATAGTAGTTACCTTCAAGGTTCAATGTAATACACAAGACCCAAGATCAAGTGTTCTTATTACACTTTATCAGACACATATATTTTAATTCTTGGTTAATTCATAATAAATAAATTGTATAATAAAGTTCATTATATTTAATCATATTGGCAAAATATAACTCATAAAATGTTAAAAACTTATATTACTTACAACAACTTTCTCTGACAGCTTATTCACCCATTTTTCATTCTTTTTTTCCCAATATAAAGCTGTATAAATCTCATATTTATTTGGCTCCCTTCCTAATTCTATTGCCTGAAAATTTTTAACAATTAGAAACATGCATCTAGTTAATAATATAATAAGCAAAAGTACATTCATATTTATTGAGATCATAAAATGACCAATTGACCATTACCAATTAATAAATTCGAACAATTTAAATATTATCAAATATCAAGTTGCATGAGAAATAACTAAGCAGGTCTTAATGATTATCGGTAAATTATTCGTTTTCGAGATATCACTACCGATTAGTTGACAGAATATAACGAGCAAAATTATTTTGTTACTAATGAATTTAATTTTTAGTTACCTACATAATACGGACAAAGTAAAAGACATTCTTTCTTAAGCTATATATTACAACCGATTACCGATAAATTTCATAACTAAATACATGCAATGAGATTTATGTGGATTGTATTTATTAATTAGATATTCACTAAACAATGACAATCATTGGGGTCAACAAATCAAACATTATAAAATGTGTGCATAAATGTATGTTGAATATACACAATTTGATACACTAACACCACATGTAAAGCTAGAGCCTGATATGAACCATAGATACCATAATGTAATTTTTCTAAGTGGGGACGTAAAGTAACATGCTTGGCTTAGCCATTAAGTGACAAGTTCATAATGATGTTGCGTTATTGCGCACGATTATAGTTAATATAAATATAAAAGCATGCGGATTAACATTATACTTGTCTCAGGCACTCAGTATTCAGTAATACCTTTCAAACATAAACTGGTCTAGTTGATTTGCTAAATCTAGCTTAAAACATTACTCTACATAAACATACACAAGAGATAACTATTGGACTTGCAATTCTCCGTTTCTCCCTGTGGCCCAATATGTAAAGCCGGCCCAAGTGACCTGACCTACCCAAAATATTAACTTTGATTTTTTTTTCTTAAGCTTTTCAAACAATCACAACATTATACTCTGAATGTTTGTTTGTCATTTGATATTCATCATCTTTCGGTATGATGTTCATCATTTTTTTTATTTGATGAAATTTATTAATTTCTCCTTGGAGATGTATTACATTTTAATTGAATATTTATCAAAACGTACATTATATATACATGCAGAAATTGCTAAATCCATGCAACCTATTGTAGTGTTCTTTCTGTAGTTCATAGCTATAACTTGTTGTTATCTGTCATCCAGTATTATGGCTACACGTGTGATGTTCTAAGATGCTAGATTGATTATTATTTATATCACCTACAATATTCATTGTAAAGCAATTAATGAAGAGTATTTTCATATCATATTTTGCAGTCATGTCTCTACCAATCTCAGAAAGCAATTGCTTTATGATTGTCAACTTATTTCTTATGGTATCAGAGTGAGTTAATCCAACCTGTCTGTATACTTTTAATCTGTCCTCTTTTGTTTATTGTTGAGTCTTAGTACGAGAATCATTAGCCTTTAATTCAATTTAATATTTACCTAATTAGTATTTCCTTTTTATTATATTTTATCTAATGTAATATTTTTCTATTATTATACTTTGCCTAATTCAATGTTTTTTTTTTATTACAGGTCACCTAATTTAATATTTTCTTTAACGGATTTTGGCTAATTCAATATCTTACTTTTAATCTTCTAATATAAAAATATAAGTATAAGTTGAATTAATTCTTATTTATAATAAAAGTTGAAATAATTTTATTAGAATCTTAAATTTTATTTTTAAAAACTATGAGTTGTATAAAATTATTACAAAAGGGAAATAGATATAGACAAAATAAACTTAAATTTTTTTATCTAATTCTAATATAATGAATTGAAAATAATATTAAAATATATATGAAAAAGACCCAAAGGAAAAAAAAGATAAAATATAAAATTAAATAATTTTTTACGCCTAAAAAAATAAATATACATTCTAAATCACTTTATCAAGTTCCAATATATATATGTGTGTGCGCGCGCGCGCGCGCACACGAAGAATTTGTGTCTGTGCAGATAAAAAAAAAGATATAAATAATAATAAAATTACATATATTACAAGTTAGATGTACGATAGTTTTTCATAGAATTCTTAGTACCTTATACATTTTAATTTTTTATATTACATAGCCACACGTGACACACGTGTGTTGTATGTTTTATATTATTTCAAACTCAATTTAATACGGAATTCTCTGTCAAGTTTAAGATATTTTGATATACTTTACAACTAATTTTGTGACTCATGGTAAAGAAATTTGAGATTTCTTTATTGTGAAAATCAGTCTTACTATAATTAGAACAAACAATGTTCTGATTTGTGTGTAAGAATTATTTATTTTGAAAAATAATCTTTCAGTAAATAAAACAAATAATGTTATGATTTGTATAAATCTTTTTAAATATTACGTCTGGAAAATAAATATATATTTTAAATCTATTTATCTAATCTCAATAATGCATTGATACACATATTATATATCTATACGAATAAATTAGTGTCTTGCGAATAAAAGTAAAAAGAAATAAATATAATAATATAATAATACTACATATATTACAAGTTGGGTGTACGACATTTTTTCAATATAATTATCAGTGCGTTATAGATTATAATCTCTTATATCACATATCATATGTGACATGCGGGTGTATGTTTTCAAACTGAATTTTCTACAAAATAAAATTTGAAATTTCATTTATTGTGAAAACTAGTCTTAATATAATTGGAACAAATAATATTTTGATTTGTGTGTAAAAATTATTTATTTTGAAAAATAATCTTTTAATAAATAGAATAAATAATGTTATGATTTGTATGTACCATTTTCGATATTATTCTTTTAGTATTTTTAATAAATATTAATATTTTTTAAATTCTGCATAATATACGTGTGTTAAACTAGTATATACACACAAACAAACACACACATATATACTATTACAGGTTCTATAGAAATTCTTAGCCACGTTCCTGACTTAAAGATATATATGGAATTCTCTAGAAAAAATAGTTATAGCAGAAAGAACTTGCATTGAATAATATAAATACATGTTCAGAGTATTTCATAATTGTAGAATAATGTAATAAATTTTAGAAAGTACTTCTCATCTAAAGAGGTGAATGTATTAATATTGTAAAATATTACAAAGAGTCGTAGATGATAAGATGGAGAAACTATAAATAGAAACTCAAGAAAAACCAACCATTTATCCAAAAGTGAAAATATTTTCCTTTTCTATCTTTATTTACTACGCGTTAAAAAGAAAGAACACATTCAATTCTACCCACGTCTCTCTCTATAGTATAGTGTCATGCTTCAACGATTGGCCTTCTTTATACAATACCTCTAATTTTTCTTATTCTATCTTCTAACTTCTAAACTCTCGAGTAGTCTTATATTCTTTTGTTCCACCGTCTTTCCAAAAGTAATCTTTGTTTACTACGCGTGAAAAGAAAGAACACATTCAATTCTATCGGTGACGATATTAATATTTCGACACACATTATAATTGAGGATCATGATGGGCAAAAATTAGTCCACATTATTATCCATTGTATGAGTGTCAAACTGCATGGCGTCCACGTCTCTCTCTATAGTATACGTGTCATGCTTCAACGATTGGCCTTCTTTATACAATACCTCTAATTTTTCTTATTCTATCTTCTAACTTCTGAACTCTCAAGTAGTCTTATATTCTTCTGTTCCACTGTCTTTCCAAAAGTAATTAAGCATGTCTGATAGATCAGAATCTCCACCATCATCGCCGCCGATTCACAGCAATACAGGTCTCTCACTCGCTCTCTCGCCTTAAAAAATTGCTCACTCAAAATCAAATTAATTTATTTCAGTACTTCAATTTTTAACGTTTCCCATTTTAGGACATTTTTCTTGTCCCACTCATATTCAATTAAGCAATTTTATAATTTTGGCTAATTTAGGACATTTTTCTTGTCCACTCAAATTCAATTAATTATTTGCTGTACTTAAATTCTTAATTTTTGCCAATTCAGGACATTTTTTTGCTAGAAATTTCAATTTGGCCAGAGTTGGGTTAAATATGGGATTTCCCCTCTAGTTTTACTTAATTATAAAAAATAAAGAAATTAGCCAAAAAAAAAGTAAAATCTACTTAATTAATTATATTTGAAAATTCACATAAAATATTATGAAATGATTTATAATCAGATAAAAAAATAAATAAAAATTATATAACTAAAATTTAATAACTAAAATTATATTTGAGTGAGACTAGTTTTGAATTCTCCCGAATTTGAAATATGGTGCACTACTTTTCTTTTTCTTGCGCTTGTGCAGATTTAATGAGCGACGTGGTCTTATGGAGAAGGAAGCAACTTAATTTAATCATCCTCTTAGTGGCGACGGCGACGTGGGTTGTGATGGAGCTTTATCAATATAGTTTCATCACTCTGTTTTCTTGGGTGGCCATGGCCATTGTTGCCTGCTTGTTCTTTTGGGGCAATATTCACCGCCTCCTCAAAAAGTAAATTTCGATTTATTAACAATAATAATAATAAAAATATTTGATTTTTATTATACTCCCTTTGTCCTATTTATACAGTCTAATGTTAACTTTCACAAAAATTAATAAAATGTTACAAAATTCATATTAAATAGGGTTATAATAGTAAAATAATGGTAAAATAATATTAAAAAAAGAAAGTGAACTATTTATTTTGGGATATTCCTTTGAAATAGTGGACTATAGAGTATTATAGGTTATTTTGTTTACTTGTTTTAATTGCAGAGAGGCCCCTGACTTGTCGGAATTGGAAATTAGCGAGGAGACGGCGATGGAGCATGCGAATTCATTTCGACAGTGGGCCCAGGAAGGTATTCGATTGGTGTTCCATGTGAGCGCCGAGAGAGAGTGGTTTGTGTTCGCCGCTGTGGTGGCTTTTCTGTATGTAATGTCCGTGGTGGCGAGCCACTTACATTTCGTTACGCTTCTCTACTTAGGTAATAATTAATTTAAATATATAGAGAGGTTTTTTTTAAAAAAATTTATTTAAAAGCTCAATCATTTTGTTGATTTATTAGTTAAAAGCATACATGTTTCAATACAATTAATTTCAACATATTTTGTTTAGTGATTTTTAATTCACAAGTAACACTAATCAGGACATGATGATATTATTTTTGTACACTTGTGTCATTAGTAAGAGTGTTTAACCTTGTTGAAATTGAAATCTTGATTAACAATACCAGCAATTTATATGAAGAATGAGAACAAGTTTGCTGAATTTTGGAGTAGATAAATGTTAATTGTCTTTAATTTAATTTTGCAGGAGTAGTGGGTGTAATGACAATACCAGCAATTTATATGAAGAATGAGAACAAGTTTGCTGAATTTGGAGAAAAAGTGAGGATGAGATCACAAAGGTTGTACTCCATGATCAAGCAGAGGTTTCAAGAAATGAAAAGCAAGATTGGAAGGCAACACAAAGAGATCAAGGAGAAGAAGCTGGAGTAATCTATTTTTTATCTACTGTATCCGTTACTGAAAGTTGGTGTTGTACAATTTTCTGAGGTTGTATTAAGTCGTGTTTAATAAAATAAAACGCAAGTTCATAAACAACAGGATCCGTGGCGCAATGGTAGCGCGTCTGACTCCAGATCAGAAGGTTGCGTGTTCGATTCACGTCGGGTTCAATCCCCCGATCCATACGGATTTATCCTTTTTTGTCTGTTTTTTAATTCTCGGGCGGCTCTAACTTCTATAATTGACCGGGCGATTTTTATTTTCCTTTTCCCCCTTTTAATAAGTTATATACTCCCTCCGTCCCACAAAGATAGTCCAATATTTTATTTTTGTCCGTCCCACAAAAATAGTCCCACAAAAATACGCCTTTTTTCAATAGAATTAAAGTCTTATAAATTATAATTATTTTATATCACATATTCACATGACGGGCTTGTCCTTGAGGTATTTTGTTATCACTTATAACTAATTTCATGACTTTCGGGTAAAAATAAAATTTATTTATAGTGAAAACCAATTTTATGGTAAAACAAATAGTGTTCCGATTTGTGTGCAAAAATTATTTATCGTGAAAAACAGTCTTCCTCTAAATAGAAAAAATAATATTACGATTTGTACTTACCATTTTTAATATTATTATTTTAGTATTATTAATGAATATTATTTTTTCTTAAATCCCGCATAATATGCGAGTGTTAAACTAGTTTTTATATATATAAATAGATAGATAGATAGATATAGATAAAATATTTGATATGTCAATTTTGCTTGATTGAATTGTTTAGACGAGTATATAACTTATTTCCTCCCAATAAATTTCTTTATATTGTTTAGTAAGTGTTGGCGTAGTCGACCGTCGAAAAACCACACTTCATCAGTACATATTTAAACTTAGTGGAATACGAATTTTAATTTATGCTTGTTCGTTGTTCCTCGAGCCGAACACGCTGCACATGTGTGGTTATCTCTTTGGTCCGAATATGCAACAACGACCTTTACAGCTCGAACCAGGTCTCACGGCCCGAAAATCTGGTAGTGTACACCGTGACTTGTCTAGACTCGCCAGCGGCACCAACACATCAAGCTACACACGTCGTTTAGTACTTGCAAAGGGGAATCGACAACAAATCAGAATAAGAGGATAAAATAAACAAAGTGAATAGACAAGAACTGTAAATCGGAACGATAACACCTTCACAAAGATGCTTGTCGTCGATCTGAGCTCAGCTACGCTGGGGACAAACCCGAAACTCACACCACCACCACAAGCTTCATATAGGAACTCAAAATCTTCACTAGTGATCAATTAAGCTAAACGGAATCCATAATAATTAACAAATAAATAAATAAAATGAAAAAAATCCACTAATCTACTAGAGCTTTCCATATCACAATGCTTTAATAGATCACAAATCAATTACCAGGTCAACGCTAAACACCACATATTGCATAAAAATGACACCAATGACAAAAAAGTAATTGAAGCCTCTTTATCTTGTGTCTGTATTTCCGGTAAAATCTAGAAGAAATTGGAACCCAACTACAGTAGAAAAAAAAAGGTACAACAGAGGGAAAACAAGGGGGAAGAAAAATAAAAGAAATTCAAAACAAATGAAACCCAATTAATCACATTAGAAATTAAATCTATTGCAACTGAGACAAAATAATTCACCTTAAAAACATCTAAATTTTACCTAAGCAAGACCTAATTCGCAAATAAGGGTCCTTGAAAGGGTGTGGCGAGGTGGGAGGGGATAGACTGGAGCGGACGTGGCTGGTATGATGGCGATCCTCAAAGGTAAAGATGTAGAAGATGCGGTGGTGGCATTACCTTAAGGTTTTTCAATGGTGGTGGCGTGACCTTAGGTATGATGGACGACGGTGGTAGTGGCTTGGGCTTAGGACTGTCGGTGGTGGTGGCTTGACCTTATTTAAGACTGTGAATGGTGGTGGATTGGGCTTAAGATTATCAGTGGTGGTGGTGGTGGGTGGCGGCGGAGGGATGATTGTGGATGTTGGGAGTTTTTATTAGATTAAGATAATTGGCACAAAGATAATCGAAAAGAGAGGATGGGTTATATGGAATCCTAATTTTAACTCTTGGTCGCCGTAAGACTGCCACCCGGTGGCGGTGGGTGGTGGCCGCAGCGGCGACTTTGGATGTCGCGGTGAGATTTTGTCATTGGGTCTGACAGGATTTCCAGAGAGGGTCGGCCGTTAATAAATGCTTTTTTTTTTTTTTTCATGATTTTCCTTAATTTAATCCTAATTAAACTACTTTCACTTAATTAAACTAATATATTTTTACTACGTGTAGTTAGAACGGTTGTCAAACAACCGTTGTAGTATATAGGTCAAT
>BMAC01001260.1:361135-405166 GCA_014905375.1 Phtheirospermum japonicum
CTTTGGTTTGGCAGGATTTTCAGAGAGGGCCGCCCGTTAATAAATGCTTTTTTTAATTTTTCATGATTTTCCTTAATTTAATCCTAATTAAACTACTTTCACTTAATTAAACTAATATATTTTACTACGTGTATTTAGAACGGTTGTCAAACAACCGTTGTAGTATATAGGTCAATCTAATTTACTACGGACGTTTACAACGGCTGTTCTCATAACCGTTGTAATTATAGATCATTTACATCGGGTTTAAAATAACTGATGTAAATTTTACCGGATTGACCTTTTACAACGGTTATTCAATAATATCTACCATACCGGATAGATCATATTTTCAATGACACAATGTAAATTCTTAAAATTTCTTCAGTATTAGATTTAAATTATAAAAAATAATAGATTGATGATTGATTTATAAGAGAGGGAACTATAATAATTAATATAAAACAACGGATAAATAAGAAAAAAAAATATCGAATGAACAATGTGTAGCACATTATTTACGTATAAACGGTATGGTAGATATTATCCACATTTATTTTTCACATTTCATAGGACATGAAAAGAAAAATAGTAGGTTTAGCGTGTGATCATCACTTTTATGATACCAAAGTTAGCGGCGTAATTTTTAATCAAATATCTATACATCTTAAGTGGAAATAAATACTTTAAAAAATTATATAATATTTTTTTTCTTTGCAAAATATGATCGTTAGCCTCAAAAGTATGAATATTTTACTTAATATAGCACATTTTCACTTTCATAAGAATTAAGAAAAAAACAAAGAAAGAAAGAATGTAGATAGTATAATTAATTAAATTTTTACCTGTATTTTTCAATTATATTATTCCTCTTAACACACTTATTAATTATTGATACTAAGGTGCATTAAATAAAGATAAATAAGTATATGTATGAAACAAATATGGAAAATTCTCATTTATTACATTCTCTGATTGTCAAATACTCTAATGACAAATATTTAATCCCATTTAGTCAAACATATCCTATTTAATCAACAACAACAACAATAATAATAATATGAAATTTTATTGAATTTTTTAAAATTTAGTAGAGTTATGAATTTAATAATGGTAGTATGAATTGTAATTTAATAATAGTAGTATGGATTTTAAAATATAATAGTATGTAATTTGATAATAGTAGTATGAGTTTTAAAATATAATATTATGAAATGTTATTGATTCAATGAATTTTAGTATGAAATCCATAATATCAGTTTGAATTTTATATATTATGAAATTGAGATTTAATAACATAAATTTGTGAAAAAAAGGTCGTATTTAGTATGACATATTACATAACATAATTAAATGATACAGCATATAATCTCACGGTGTAATATGAATCTTGTCACGGTGTAATATGAATCTTGCCTATAAAGAGTAATAGTAAAAATATTAGTAGTATGAAATTCCGACTGTATACGAGTACAAGTATGAAACTGCACTATAAACTATGAAAATGCGCAGTATAGTATGAAATTCAATCGGTAACGATTGCTGACATTGATGGTGGGTAGTATGAAAATATTATTGAATAATACGAATTTTGGTTGTATTAAATGTTGACTAAAGAAAAAGAAACTTAAAAGGAAAAAAATGAAATGATTAATAAGTAATCTAGTATTCTTATGTAGTAGTAAATGGAAAGATAATTGATTATATGAAAAGTTAATGTTTTCACTAGAGTATAAATATGTGCTATAATTTAAGATCAAAAAACTTGATATAATTATGAGACTTATTATCCATGTTCAAAAATTTGGTTCGAACAGTTTGTTTTTTGACTAAAATTATGATATGTTCGAATTTTCCCCCCAACAATTTGTTTACGTTCATCGTTACCGGTTCGAACACAACCCCGACAATGAACCCTAATAAACCAATTTATGACGAAAAGGTGATGAAAAAACGCACAAAAATAGCAATGTACAAAAATAGCAATGTGATTATTGTAACACTGAAAATTATAGAGAAAACTTGTATCATTCATTTTGTTTATACTAGCATTCTTTATTAGGCGGCTAAGATTTTGAGAGAAAGAAAATGTATTTTTTTTAATGTTTAAATCAATTTTATAAAAAGGTTATTTTTATTTTTTTCAAAATATATATTTTTGTCAAAAAAAATAACGAGATCAACTTGCCTTAATTTAATTTTGGTGTCTCAAATCTTACCGTACAATCTGGGAAAGAAAAAAAATGAAGAATTCATTCCAAGAATTTTTTATACTACATAAAAAGAAAAATACACAGTAAGCACTAAAAAGAGTGCAAAATGCAGTAACCCAATATCATCACCAGCCCCGAAATTCATCTCATTTCCCAGGGTTTCTAATGGAAAAGGGCAAAAAAACCAAAGCCATCGACGGCGAAATTCCATTGCCAGAGTCCATCATTCAACACATACAATCGTTCCTGAACAGAAAGCAAGCTGCCCAAACAACCATTCTATCCAAATCATGGCGCAACGCCTGGTCAACCAGCCCCAACCTCGATCTCGACCAACGCAATATTCACAATCGCGGCCAAATCGCAAACGCCTTCTCTGAATTCGCGAACAAGACTATGCAAAGGTACCTCGAATCGAACCTGAAGATTGAGAAATTCAGCCTTTGGATGCACAGCACCAAAGGCGATAGAGGTCCACTTTCGCTAATGAATTGATTTCGAAAGCGCTGCGAATGGGTGTTCATGATCTCAATTTTGCAATTCATCCCCCAATCAAAACATTCGTTTTACCAGATGAACTGCTCGGAGCCGAAACCCTAATCGGATTATCTCTGATTGGGTGCAAAATTATTCGGCCGATTGACGGAAAGGTAAGTTGCTCGAGACTTAAATTCCTCAGCTTACCGTTTCCTGCTAGAATTGACTCTTTCGAATTGCTATGGTTGCAAAAGGATACAAATTTCGAGCCCTTCACTCGAGTGCATAAGCCTTGAAAAGATGAGGATGTCTATGGCCAAGTTTGACTTTCCGAATATGCAAAAGTTTAAGTTTTCAGGGTCAAACTTTCCTATTCTGGTTTTTTTGACCCTTACTTCAAGTGAATGGTTGTCTGAAATATCCATAAGATGCACGAGACATCATCTTCGGGGTTCATTTTTCCTTGTGCTGAAAAGATTTCTGACAAAGTTGAGCCCTTCAAAAATATATTTGAGCATTGTGTTTCCATTGGAGATGGAAATTTATAATGTGGGAGTTCTTCGAGTTTCACCTATACCAGTTGTGGAGAATCTGATGTTATCAGTTGAGTTGTCATCTTCGGTACGTTGTGCAGTTTTGGATGGTTTATTCCGGAGTTTTCGACCTAAGGTGATAAATCAATATTGGTTTCCTAGGTCATACGTAGCTGCGAAAGCAAACGATGAATTGCTAGAGCTCCTTTGCAGGACACTTATGCGACAAGCTAGTCAAGATCGTTGCATTTATTTTGGCCTGAGTGACCTCAAGGAAGTTAATGTGGAGATTTATGAAGAGACTGTTGGAGAGTGGCGGCCACTGCCTTCGAAGACATTGTTAGATGCTTCGACTACAAGTCCAGAATATACACGGAAAATTCGCTTCCAATTGAGTGATGGGAAAAGGTGCCTATTTGATTCGTATGAAATTTGTTGTTGATTGTTTAATGTATCTGGAAATGTCGACAAGTATCGGATACTAATTATGATAAATATGTGTTGTTGATTGTTTGAATGTATCTACGAGTAGCATTTACTCATTCAGCCTGTGATGAAAAATGAAGTGGAATAGGAAATTTGATCAAATTTACATGGATTGTGTTGTATTGATAAGTTGCATCATCACAACAAATTAACAATCCCGAAAAACAAAATAAAAACCTAAAATCTGGAATTGAAAATGTTTAATGAGCAGTGTAGTGTTTCTTCTGAAAACAAAACTGATCCATCACTGTCGGTTGACCTGAAATTCAATTTCTTTGCATCATAATTTCATGAGCTCTACTTTTTCCTTTGGCCCAGCTTTCCGACGCGTTTCTGAACAATAACTCGTGGATATTCACAAAAATAATTATTATAAGGGTTTGAGAGTTGGGGCAGGAAAAGAGAGTTGGATAAAATTAATGGTTCAATTGACAGTTTAAAATTTTTATTTTGGTCTCCAAATTTTTATTAGCAGGGCCATGTTTCGATTTGTATAAAAAAAAAATAATCGTGATAAGATGTTGAATTTACAAATTTGAAAAAGAATATGATTTTTGAAGTAAATGACTATTTTTCATATTATAATTTCTAAGATATCAATATTAAGAGGTTTGTTTTGTTGTAATAAGACTTTTAAAAGAAGCAAAATAAGTCCGCTGTAAATTAGTGGGTTTATTGCACTAATTAGCTAGGACTGCCATTGACGCCGCAAACATACTTTATTTTGACTATTCTGGCGATTATCCTCCGTCGTCAACCTCGTATATATTTGAGAAGAAAATCAAAACTACAAAAAACAAAAGAGAAGATAGATAAACTTATTTCGAGCCGTCTAGGGCCAGAAATATAGTTTCAGTCAAGGGGACATCCAAGACTTTATTTATTCTTAAAGCTCATTTCTTATATTGTAAACTCGATTTTTGATCTGACGATATATTTAAACTTTAACTCTTTAAGTCTCATTCTGCTTGTTTGCCATTCTCAAAAACTAGAGTTTGGTAAATTTTAGTGGTTTTCTTGAACCCTTCTGATTTGAGCGTTTAATTACAAAAACCTGAAAATGTTTCGAGTGTCAGTTCCTTTGGATAAAAAATACTTGCAGAGAGACAAAATTATAATCTTGGTATTCTGAAACATAGAGAGCTACTTTCTAAAATCCAGATATACACTTCATCTCAATCTTCAAGAAAGTTGCCTACAAAAACGTAATGAACGTGTGTATTCAAAGGGTTAGCTTCATGGCATAGAAAACGAAGACCTTTTAGTCCCAACTTCCAATCCAACAAACAAAAAAAACACCATTGATACAGATAATATTAGCACCTAAACAACAAAACATCCAAACAAGTGTGTCACAGACCATAAATCTCCAAGATCAAAAGCTAAGCAACACAACACATGCGTAACCCGAAAACCCCCCAAAAAGGGTCCTTAATCATACGGAATCTGAATATACGCCGCATCACACACAAACGGAACATCGGCATACATCCCCGCAAGCGCACACCTCAAGCACTCCAAAACCGTGAACAGATAAGCAAATGCAACAGCCGTCCAGAAATGCATCCCGACCTTGCCCCAATACCAAGCGAGTGGCATCCAACGGCTCACCGTCCCGATAACCTGCAACGCGATTTCCAACAGCATGCCCATCACCACATGGAACCTAAAGAAATGTGGCCACTCCTTCCGCCTCACCACCCCGAGATACGCGACGAAGAAGTACGCCATTAAGAACCAGCTCGGCAATTTGCCCAACGCGCCGAGGAAAGGGTAAGTCAGGAATTCGAAGTCCTCCAGGAAAGGGTGGAGATGATATGCTGTCTCAGCGTACATCCATGTCTCGTGGAGAGGCATTAGGTACGGGAGGCATGCTAAGGTTCTCCACCACCATCTCGGCTTTTCGGTCATGGGAGGGAATCGGTAGCTCTGAGGCACGTCCTTGGATGCCCTTGGAGGAGACGGTCGTTGAGGGCGTTTTGGTAATTTGGGGAGTGTGGGTGATAAGAAGTTGCCATGCTCACCATGTAAGAGTGGTGTTGATGCGGCGGAAAGATGGAATTGGTGGGTGCCTGAAAAAAATTATAATTCCAAAAGTGGAAATATTTAAAAAAAAGGGTAAACCGAAAAAAATTACTTGAATTTCCAAACAATGTGCTTGCATTTGGATCATGGGAAAATAAAACAATGTTTTTTCTTCACTTTTTAAAGGGAGATCAAACAAATGTTTCCAAGAGACAACTATTATTAAAGGCAGAAAATCGATGTGCGAGACAAAGCAAGGGCCCGATAGCGACCAATGTGATCAAATTCGCAAGTAGCTTAATCAAAGAACCTTCCAGAATTGTTAGGATAATTAGGTGGCTATTTGACCCAAAACAAGAAAATACAATCTGATAGAGATTGGTGGTAATTTAAGGATTATTGACCAACATCGAAAGATAGTGATATTAGTTTATGATAAAATGCTTTTGTCGAAAACACAAGAATTTTAAAAAAAAAGAAAGAAAGAAGAAGAAGTTCTGATTACAAATGTAGATTTAAGTGATCGGCTCTACAACAACATGAAAAAAAAAAATTGAAAAATCATCTTACATACAAGTTCTTTCTACTGGAGACTCTGAGAAAGCACAAAGTACAAACAACAATTAAAAAACCAAGCACATATAATTCCAATTACCAAAAATACTTGTGTGACAAAAGATGTTAGACAACAACCAGCCCCATAACTTGCTCGTAATTTCTTTTCATAAAACTGAAACTGTAGTTTAACTGAATGAACATATGCATACCTAAAGATGCAGACGGCTTAATTTTGGGAAAGGGTCCCCAAAAGCTTCTATCATAGAGAGACACAAATTTCTTGCCCGGAAGAGGGATGCCTGCAATGGCTGAGTTGTTAGACCTGAAGCTACATGGCCTTCTGTCGTGAACAATCGAATTAGAAACCCTAGAATTCACGAAGCAGCCATTAAGAATCATACTCCAGCTCCCAGCTCCACTTCCACCTTATCTACATAACGAAGAGCAAAAATAATTGTATCAGAGATTTAAAAATTAAATAAAAAGGAAAGGAGAAAGAAATGGGGAAAGCTAAACACAAACATTTGTGTGTGTGTGTGTTTGACGAATCAATCTCGGAACTAAAAAGCCAGATTTTAGGTTAAATCAAAAGGATTGATAGATGCAAAACCAGAATTAGCAAATGAAAACCAATTCACCTGTGATAGAGTGACTAGACGACGCCGTAGAAGACGGAGGTGACGGTGGTGGTTGGTGGTTTTATCTACGCTGGGATTGGTTTGAGGGTGAGAAGGGGGTTTTGGTTTTGGATTTCGAAATTGTATTATCATTATTTATTTATTTTATTTTATTTATTTATTCTATTCCCATTTGGTAACAATTCGGGCAGGATGACCCGAACTTGAGATAATTCTAAATTAATCTCCGGATATGAAATGGTGTAATTAGGGGTATGCATAAATGGCAATACTGAATTATCGAATTTGGTAATTGGTTGGATCGAACCAATTGAAATAATGTGTAAAATTGATATTCGACCGAATAAAAAATATTTCGGTTGGATTCGGGCCAAATTGATTTGTGCTTTTTTTTTTAATTTAATTTCCCATTTTCTAAGCAAGAAAAATAAAATAAAAATATATATATATATATATATATACATATATTATATGTAATTTAGTCGGTTCGGTTATATCAATTTCTTTGGTAGACAAATTAAAATTGGTCGAATTAACCGAATTTTTAAAATTTAAAAACCAAAAACCGAACCGCCGGTCAAAAATTGAACCGAATTGTATTATTCGGTCGGTGTTTCCGATCGCTTTGGTTTTTGGCCGAATTTCGCACACCTTTAGAAGCCATTGTGAGTTATGTGGTGGGCAGGGTCCATGGTTCGGATCAGTTTGCTATGGCTCGTTTCTCGTTTGTGCTATGCACTTACAAGAATTAAGCGAATAATTAATTACAAGAACAAAAATTAGAAAATTACTTAAAATGTTAAAACCTCTTCTTCTTCTTCTTCTTCTTCTTTCTCTCTTTCTTTTTGGTTTATTTTATACTAGTTTAATACCCGTGTATTACACGGGGTTTATCAAAAGATAAATATAAAAAATATTTGCGATAATAATATTATTACTAGTTTAATACCCGTGTATTACACGGGGTTTATCAAAAGATAAATATAAAAAATATTTGCGATATTACAAATTTATATGTAAAATGAGAAATTCAAATAATGTATTCTCAACTCTTGCCTTGTACATGTCTAATTTATTTATTAATTATTATAATTATTAAATCTTAATTTTTATGCCTAGATTCAATTCGTTAATAATTTATTTACATACTTATAAAAATTTAAAAGAAGTCACATTCTAAACCCGTGCCTAATCTCTACTTATGAATTATTATTACGTTATTTTGTATTTTAATATTTAGATTAAATTCGTTAATAATATTACTTACATACTTTGAAAACATAAACGGATGTCATACTCTCAACTCGTATCGCATTGTATCGATGTCTAATCAATATTTAATAATAACGGGAAAACCCGCATAAAATTGAGTTTGAGAAAATGTAAAATATACAACACCCACGTGTTACATGTGCATATTTGATATAAAATATTAAGTTTGTAAGACACTGATAATTCTATTGAAAAAATGTCGTGCATCTAACTTGTAGTATATGTAATATTATTTTAATTTTTTTTTATTTTCTGCGTAAGATATTAATTTGTTAGTGCAGATATATAATATATATGTATCAATGCATTATATTGAATTAGATAAAAAGATTTAAAATATATTTAATATTTATTTTTCTAAACATAATAATTTATTATTAGTATTAGTATTAGTATTATGTTATCTTTTTTGTTTCACTTTTTTTTTGTTTTTTGTTTGGTGTAACAATAGTTTTTCATATATATTTTTAATATTATTTTCAATTTATTATATTTGGATTAGATAAAAAAACTTTAAGTTTATATTTTTATATTTATTTTCCTTTTGTAATAACTTTATATAACTCATATTTTTCATATATAAATATTTAGAATTATAATAAAATTATTTCAATTTTTATTGTAAATAAAAATTAATTCAACTTATATATGTTTTTTCTAATTTAGATATAAATTTTTTATATTTTTATATTAGAAGAATAAAAGTAAGATATTGAATTGGACAAAATATGTTAAAGAAAGTATTATAGTAGGTAAGATGTAATAAACGAAGATTATTGAATTAGACAAAATATAATATTAGAAAAGTATTAAAGTAGGTAAATATATACAAAGGAAGCACCAAATTTTTTTTACAAAGCTAACGAAACCATTGTTCTAAAAATCGCTAGGCGGCTGCTAGGCGCCAGGCCAGTGCCTAGTGCCTAGAACGCCTAGGCGGGGCCTAGACGGGGCCTAGGCGGAGCCTAGAATTTGAGAATAAATACCCCAATTTACAAAATTACATCCAACCATTTAATAGTTCAACATACTACTTGCTACACAATAAAATCTATGATAATTCAAAACTAAAAATAATGATCACAAGTTACAATTTACAAGATTAAAACTATTGTTCAATTCAAAGTCCAAAACAACATAGATGCATAAGTTCATTAATCAAATAAAAATACCATAGTATACATTACAAAATCAAAATAATCAAAAAATAGGCCCAAAAATGACGTCGTTTTAGACCAGAAGATATTAAAAAAAAAAAAAAACTGGTCTGGCGCCTAGGCAGCGCCTGGGGCGCCCAGCGATTTCTTTGGCCAATTTTCGAAAATCGTAGGCGGATTGGTGGCGTCTAGCGCCTAGGCGGGCGCCTAGAGCGATTTTTAGAACAGAGAACGAAACATGGGAAGCGGACAGATAGGATAGAAGGATTTCGCATTAATATATAGCGGAGATTTTGGATTATGTTATGTTTCATGTAATTGTGCTGATCTTATACTATTTGTAAGTTGTGAAATTGTCCTATTTTTGTTGATTAAATAGTGTTTGTGGTGATTCAATTTTGAATAACCTAAAGTTATATTGTTGAAATGACTAAATATACGTAAATTAAGTTTATCCATGAGTTGAATGGGTAAAGTTCGGGTAGCTTGTGAATAAATAAGCTGGGATTGAATTCAAATTTAGATAAATGTTGATAGATTATAACGTGCGAACTCACATATCTAGATTCACATTCCGATTCTAATTTTTGGGTGTTGATTAGTAGAGCTCTCAAAAGGGGCTGGCGGGGCGGGGCGGGCAGGGCGAGGCTGGTCGTAGCCCGACAAAGCCTGCAATTTTACAAGAGGGGGCGGTTCAACCCGACTTCATGGCAGGCCGAAAAACTCTCAATTCAAACCCTCTCCGCCTTGGGCCGTGGTTAGCGTGACCTAGCTCGCTAATATATATAATAATTTTTTGCACTCCCATCATATACTTTGTATTTTATATGTTGAGAAGAATTATTAGCTATTAAAAAAGTTAGTTCAAATTAGAAAAAAAAAAATGTTCTCATTATCTCCATCTAAGTTGATATCTCCTTGCAAACAATTAGTTTCCATGACCTACTAAAAGCATCTCCAATGAAATGTCAATTGGAGTAGATTATTTGCCACATAAGTTTAAAATATGTATATGACCGGAGAAAATGTAGACAATGTTTAGCACACCATCTACATCTAGATGGTGTGCTAGATATTATCTATTTAACAATTTACCTTATTTATTCACCCATTAATATTAATTTATTTATTTCCCTCTCATCTCCACCAATAATAGTTAGGTATTTTACACAATTCACATTTAACATTGGAGAAAATTTCGAAATAATAATATTGTATATGCCATGTCATTAGGAATTCACATTATCCCATTGGAAATACTCTAAATGGGAAGAAAAGATCAACCAGTTTGATATTGAATAAAATCATACCTCTTTACATATATGGAAAAAAAATAATTTCCACAATTTAGTATAAATCATGTTTCCATCGAGTTATAACTTATATATTGACTCTTCAATTCACTACAAAAAAAAAAAAAAAAAAAAAAAAAAAAAACAGATATCGACGAGAAATACTTATAGACATGGAGTCATTAGCATATGTCGATGGGCTGTCTATACTGGGACACCGATAGGTGAAAGCCGTCGGCGAACACCTCGTCAGCGACTCGTTAATGCCATTTTTGACGACAAAAATACCGATGGGTTGTTGACGGCAATATTAAAATAATAATAATAATAATAATGATAATAATAATAATAATAATAATAATAATATGTCGACGATCCTAGTGGTCGTCGGTAAAAATTCTAATTCTTAAACCTCGCTTGATTCACTGTCGCAGCACAATTGTGCAAAAAAAAAAGGGTTTCTTGGGAGCAACACCAACGAAGTCCGACCGTCGAGCTCCAACCAGCGTACAATAACACCACTGCGGCTGGCAACGCTGTACCAACAGCCACAATCGCTCAAATACAATTTTTTTTATGGATTTATTTTGAAAATATTGATTATTGTTGGGCCAAATTAATAATTAATTCAAAAAATTAGGATTGGATTATAATTATTTAGATAAATTGGGATTGGTTTTAAAAATTATGGTTAGTTTGGAGTTTATTTAATAATAGATTCAAAAGTTATGATTGAATTATAATTATTTGGATAACTGATGTTGATTTCGAAAACTATAGTAGTTTGGGGTTTAGTTAAGAAATATTTCAAAAAATTAGTGTGGAATTATAATTATTTAGATATTTGGGGTTAAATTTGAGAATGGGGGCTGGTTTAGAATTTATTTAGCAGTTAATTCAAAAGTTAGGATTGAATAGTAATTATTTAGTTAATTTGTATTGGTTCAAAAATTAGAGTTAGTTTGGGGTTTAATTAGAAAGTATTTCAAAAAATTAGGGTTGAATCATAATTACTTAGATTTTTGGGGCTGATTTCAAAAATTAGGGTTAGTTGGATTTTATTTAAAAAATAATTCAAAATTTAGGATTGAATTATAATTATCTAGACAATTGAAGTAGCTTTCGAAAATTAGGGTAGTTTGGGGTTTACTTAGGAAATATTTTAAAAAACTAGGGTTGAATTGTAATTATATAGATATTTGGGGTTTAAAAAGAATTAGATACTTAGGGTTGTTTAATTATATGTTATGATTTTTGAATAATATATACATGTGATTGATTGGTGTATATACGGTGATGATGTGGTGTACGAAGCCGCCCGGAAAGTTTTATCCCTCCAATAACGAATTTTAAAATTATACAGATGGATCGATTATATTCTTACTTTCTACACTCAAACACTTTACCTTATAGCAGTTTGAGATTTAGTATCATATAGAGAGTTTGATACTAAATTTTGAATTTATCCACTTATTTGGGCAGTTTGAAAATGTGATTATCTTAATACGTATGTATTTTGTGAAATTTTAACGTTTTTTATCTTTCATTTATTCTCGAGTGCACTGCAATATAAGTGTACTTAGAGAACTAAAGGGAGGTGCTGCTAAAATTTTAGGTTCTCAAAATATATAGTAAGATAATTTTATTACTTAAGATCACATTCTTGAGTGGGAAAGTTCCCTTACCGAAAGTTCAATCATTTTCTTTAGACACCCCCATACCTCTCATATATCGATAATTCAATCATCTATATTAATTAATCATAATTAAGATATCATATGATGAGTTCTGACCATAGTTGATGTACAAATGGAGGGTGGTTGGTTACCTGTCCAACGCGTTCGTGGAAGGGGTGGAGAGTTTCATACAATTTGACCCCACGCATCATGCAATGAAGGACGGGAACAAATTAAAGTATCCTTATAGTCATACTAAATGTAGAAATTGTAGTCCATGGTGAAACAAATCTTGGCTACACGCATCGTGTCAATTATGAGGTTCACGATGGAGGATCATCTTACGCCACTCCTAAAGAATCATCAAATACCTACTTCAATATGGTTCACAATGCAACTGGACCAAACTTTGATGTGGTTGCTTATGTAGAAAAACAACCGAATCATGAGGCCCACAAGTTCTATGATATGTTGAGTGCTGGAAATCAATATTGTATCTCAAATGTAAGAAACATCTCAGTTGTCTCTAATTGCCCGTCTTATGAATATGAAGTCAGAAAATTGAATGTCTCATAAGTGTCATGATCAAATACTCGATTTAATCAAAGAAATTGTGTCAAAAGATAGTTAGCAGGTGATTGCAGAGGTCACCACAAAAATGAGAGCGCCTCGTCCTCGGTAGCCTCCATCCGATCCTCCAGCAGAGCAGTATTTTTGGATTAAGAAACGTTTTGTCTAAATATTCATATTTGGTGTTTGATTTAAACCGTATACATTTTAGGATGTTAATTAATTGTGTTTCATATTTCATTTCAAATTTTTTGGCACTTACAAACTATGTTACATATTTGATTTTGTGTTTTTGACACCTCTAGTATAATATAAATAAGTGCAATAAAATAATAAAAATAATGAAAAATAGAGAATGCCAGTGGGTTGTAGGCCGCCGACAAAATATAAGGAATGCTGACGGGTATAGGGTGTTAGGATTTGCCGATATGCCATACCCATCGGCATTTATCGACATGCCCTCTTTGTCAGCACATGCCAACGGGTGGTTGATCGGCGATCAGAGCTTCCCGAAAAGATTTACCCGTCGGCATGACATTGATAAAATACCGACGAGTAGATGTAGTATATTAGTTTACAATTATTGATGCAAAAAATACCGAAAGACAAGATCCGTCGACAAACTTGTCGGAAAAAATAATACCAACGAGTTTGCTAACATACACTCCTGTCAGCATCCTTCGATTTTTTGTGTAGTGATTTTCATGTTTTAGTGATTATACAAGATAATTATTAACATGAGTTGGTCAAAACGATAAATATCAGGGTAAAGTACATCTATGTCCCTCAATTTACGTGTATTGATAATCAAGTGAAAATTATTCTTAAAAGAAATTGAATTCATGCACTCCGTAATAATACAATACTTGGTGATTAATTTGCAATCAACTTAATCTTCAGATGTGAAAATCATGTGCCACAATCAACAAGTGCAAAATAGCAATCTCACTTCATTATTCACGCGTTCAAATATATCGAATATCGAAGTAAACAAAATTTCAATAGTTTATAACCAAACCAAAATTGAAAACAAAAATGATTTCGTCAAGATCAGATTTCTCGGGGTGTAAAAAGAATGTACTTAATCACATATCAAAAAACAAAACAATCGAAACAGTGACACACATAAATAATACATCTCAAAACCTTTGATTTTATAATTTCATTAATTAAAATAGTTATTCACCATGTATGATTTAGTTTTCCTACTTTTAGACCTGTCTGGGCTATCATCTATTGAAATATTTCAATAACAGTGACACACATAAATAATACATCTCAAAACCTTTGATTTTATAATTTCATTAATTAAAATAGTTATTCACCATGTATGATTTAGTTTTCCTACTTTTAGACCTGTCTGGGCTATCATCTATTGAAATATTTCAATAAATGATTTCAATAGATGATAGCCCAGACAGGTCTAAAAGTATTCAAAATATTGAGTATTTAGAATTTTGTAAATTGTAAGAATTTTTTGTTTGTTATAGTATTCACACTCTTCCAAATCATGTATGAAAAGTGAATGATATTTTAATATTATATTGTATTTAATATCAAATCATGTTTAGTAAATGATATTATAATATTATATTTAGTAATATTTAATTATTTAATTGTAAAAATTTGTTGATTGAGTATTTAATTTTTGAAATGTTAGCACAAATTAGCACAAACTCAATGTGTCAAAAAAAATTAAACGGGCGATTTGAGGTGTGAAATTTTTTGAACTTCTTCTTTTTTCTTCTGCTTTAATTATTACTAGTTTAACACCCGTGTATTACACGGAATTTATAAAAAATTAAATATAAAAAATATTTATGAAAATTATAAAGTTTTAAATTTAATATATAACATTGAAAGGATGTCTCAGCTATGCCCTGTTCAATTTATTAATTATTATAATTATTAATTAATATTATATTTTAATGTTTAGATTGAATTCGAATAATTATATTCACATACTTATAAAAATTCAAAAGATGTCACATTCTCAACCCTTCTCTATCTATATTAATTAATTATTATTAACTCATTTTATATTTTTATGTTTAGATTAATTTTATTAATAATTATAGTTACATATTTTGAAAAATTCAAAAGGTGGCATACTCGTAGAGGGTGCCTCTATAGCCTGATCTGGTGGTGGGTCAAACCTTCTCGCATTGTGTCATTGTCTAATAAATATTAATTAATTGTTATTACATAATTTTATTTTTATAATATTTAGATTGATTTTATTGCTAATATCTTGCTACATACTCCAATTATTGCAAATATCATAATTTACCTATACAGAATATTTAAAATCTCAAAAATAAATTATTTCAACTTTTATAATAAATATGATTTATTTAATTATTTTCATAAATAAGTTTTTTCTTTTTTTGTAAATAAAATTATTTCATATGTAATTTGTATTTTAATTAAAATAATTTATTTATATTTTTTTAGTAATTATATATGATTTATTTATATTTTTATATTAGGAGTATAAAAGAAAATTATTGAATTAGATAAAATATAATAAAATAAAACTATTAAGTTAGGCTAAATATAATAAAAAAATATATATTAAATTAGCCAATATACAATAAAAGAAAACTATCAAATTAGGTATATATTAAGCTCGGACGACACATAAGCAACTCAAGCACCAATTTATTTTATTATTCAAGCGAATCATATGAAGCAGACATATAGATTAAGAGGATTTTGTATTAATATATATTTATTTAACAAACGTGCATTACACAGGGCTTATCAGAAGATAAATATAAAAAGTATTTGTGATAATTACTAAATTTTAAATCTAAAATAAAAAATTTAAATAATGTATTCTCAACCCGTGCCTTGTACATGTATAATCTATTTAGTAATTATTATAAATATTAAATAATTTTGTATTTGATATTTAAATTTAATTTATTAATAATCTTAAATTACATACTTACAAAAATTCAAAAGGTATCACATTGTAAACCGTGTCTAATATCTATTTTATTAATTATTATTATTAAGTAATTTTATATATTAATATTTAGAATAATTTTGTTAATAATTATTAGTTACATACTTTGAAATATTCAAAAGATGTCATACTCAACCCGTGTCGCATTATACTTGTGTCCAATCAATGTTTATTAGTTATTAGTATATAACTTAATATTTTTATATTTAGATTGAATATATTACTAATATTTAGTTACATACTTAGATTATTGTAAACAACTCATATTTTACCTGTATAAAATATTTGAAACTTCAAAAATAAAATTATTTTAAATTCTATAATTAATAAAACTTATTTAATTATTTTGGTAAGAGGTTGAGTTAGCAGATAACTCTTGTGTCTATATACAACTCCTAGGTAAATAAAGTTTTTTTTTATATATATGTAATTTGTCTTTTAATTAAAATAACTAATTCAAATCTTATCTACTAATTGTATTTATTTACAATGGTATATTCAAAGAATTAAAGAAAATTATTGAATAAGGAAAAATATAACCAGCATATTATGCAGAATTTAAAAAGGATAAATATTTATTAAAAAAATACTAAATAATAATATTGAAAATGGTAAATACAAATCGTAACATTATTTGTTCTATTAACGGGAATATTATTTTTAATAATAAATAATTTTTACACACAAATCAGAATATTGTTTGTTCTAACTACAGTAAGGCTAATTGTCACAATAAAGAATTTTCAAGTTTTTTTATAATATAAAATATATCAAAATACCCTAAACTTGACGGGAAAATCAGTAAAAAGTTGAGTTTGAAAAAAATGTAAAGCATACAAAACCTGCGTGTCACGTGTGAATATGTGATATAAGAAATTAAAATGTATAAGACACTAATAATTCTATTGAAAAAATGTCTTGCATCTAACTTGTAGTACATGTAATATTATTTTATTATTATTTATAATTTCTTTTTTTTTTTTTATGCGTTAAACACTAATTTGTTCGTATAGAGATATAATGTGTGTATCAATACAGTATATTGAGATTAGATAAAGAGGTTTATAATATATTTAATATTTATTTTTCTATGAGTAATAATTTATTATTATTTATTTTATCTTTTTGTTTCTCTTTATTTTTTTTGGGCGTAAAAGTAGTTTATCATATATATTTTTAATGTTATTTTCAGTTAATTATATCAAGATTAGATAAAAAAAATTAAGTTATTTTTCTCATATTTATTCTTCTTTTGTAACAATTTTATATAACTCGTATTTTTTAAACAAATATTTAAAATTCAAATAATATTATTTTAATTTTTATTATAAATAAAAATTAATTCAACTTATATAGATTTTTTCTAATTTCTATAACTTATATATATATATATATATATATATATATATATATATCAGTATAATAAAAGAAAGATATTCAATTGGGCAAAATATAATATTAAAAAATATTAAATTAGGTAACATTTAATAAAAGAAAATATTAAATTAGGTAAATATTAGGTTCGGATGATACTGAAGCAACATAACTTTCTCCAAAGCTAACGAAGAGTGAGAAAGAGACACATAGGATATGAGGATTTTTCATTAAATTGTATATGACTTATATATTAAAAGAATTAAAGAAAAGTGTTTAATAAGGAAAAATATAACCCGCATACTATGCGGAATTTAAAAATGAGAGAATTTTATAAAAAAAATACTGAATAATAATATAAATAATTTTACACACAAATCAGAACATCGTTTGTTTTAATTACAGTATGGCTGATTGTTACAATGAAGAATCTTCAAGTTTTTTTATGAGTCACAAAATTAGTTGTAAAATATATCAAAATACCCTAAATTTGACGGGAAAATCAGTAAAAAATTGAGTTTGAAAAAATATAAAACATCCAAAATCTGCGTGTCACATGTGAATATGTGATATAAAAAATTAAAATGTATAAGACACTGATAATTCTATTGAAAAATATCGTGTATCTAACTTGTAGTATATATAATATAATATTATTTTTATTATTTTTAGTTTTTTTTTTTCTGCATTAAACACTAATTTGTTCGTATAGATATATAATGTGTGTATCAATACATTATATTGGGATTAGATAAAGAAGTTTATAATATATTTAATATTTATTTTCCTATGCGTAATAATTTATTATTATTTATTTTATCTTTTTGTTTCCCATTATATTTCTTTTGGCGTAAGAATAGTTTATCATATATATATTTTTAATGTTATTTTTAGTTAATTATATTAGGATTAGATAAAAAATTAATTTAATTTTCTTATATTTATTCTTCTTTTGTAATAATTTTATATAACTCGTATTTTTTAAATATATATTTAAAATCCAAATAATATTATTTTAAATTTTATTATAAATAAAAACTAATTCAACTTATATAGATTTTTTCTAATTTCTATAACTTATATATATGTTTTATATTAGTATAATAAAAGAAAGTTATTCAATTAGGCAAAATATATTAAATAAATATTAAATTAGGTAACATGTAATAAAGAAAAATATTAAATTGGGCAAAATATAATATTAAAAATTATTAAATTAGGTAAAATTTAATAAAAGAAAAATATTAAATTAGGTAAATATTAGGTTCGGATGATACTGAAGCACCAGAATTTTTTTCAAAGTTAACGAAGCGTAAAACACCAGAATTTTTTTCAAAACTAACGAAGCGTGATAAAGAGACACATAGAATAGGAGGATTTTGCATTAAATTGTACTAGTTTAATACCCGTGTGTTAAACGGAATTTATCAAAAAACTAAATATAAAATTATTTATGATGATTATATATTTTTTAAATTTAAAAATAAAAAAAAATTCAAAAGATATTGTATTCTCAATTCGTACCTTATACTGATGTATAATCAATATTTATAACTATTATTGGTTGTTGTTAAATATATTTTAATATTTAGAATAAATAATTCTCAACCCATGTCTAATTTCTATTAATTATTTATTATTATCATCAAATATTTATATACTGATATTTAAATTGAATTCGTTAATAACTTATAGTCCCATACTTAGAAAAATTCAAAATACATCATATACTCAACCCGTGTCGCATTGTACCGGTGTCTAATCAATATTTATTTATTATCATTACTTTATAATTTTATATTTTTATGTTATATTGAATTCGTTAATAATATTTAGTTAGATACTTAGATAATTGCAAATAACTCAAAATTTACTTATATTTGACATTTGAAAGGAAACCCGTATAAAATTAATTTTATAAAAATATAAAACATACAACACTCCCGTGTCGCATGTGAATATGTGATAGAAAAATCAAATTCTATAAGGCAGTGATAATTCGATTAAGAAATGTTGTATATCTGACTTGTAGTGTATGTAATATTATTTTATTATTATTATTATTATTTATTTTCTTTTTTTATGCTTAGGATATTAATTTGTTCATATATATATACAATATATTTATCAATGCATTATATTGAGATTAGATAATGAGATGTAAAATATATTTAATATTTATTTCTTAGGTGTAATAATTTATTATTATTATTTTTTTATTGTTGTTATCTCTCTCTCTCTCTCTCTCTCTCTCTCTCGGCATAACAATAGTTTTTCATATACACTTTTAATGTTATTCTCAATGTATTATACTAGGATTAGATATCTAAATTTAAGTTTATATTTTTTATATTTATTTTCCTTTTGTAATAATATTATATAACTCATATTTCTATTAAACAGAATATTTAAAATTTTAAAATGAAAGTTATTTCATGTCAAAAACTAAATATAAAATTATTTATGATGATTATATATTTTTTAGATTTAAAAATAAAAAAATTCAAAATATATTGCATTCTCAATTCGTACCTTATACTGATGTATAATCAATATTTATAACAATTATTCGTTGTTGTTAAATAAGTTTATATTTTAATATTTAGATTAAATATTTCTCAACCCATGTCTAACTTCTATTAGTTATTTATTATTATCATCAAATACTTTTATATACTAATATTTAAATTGAATTCGTTAATAACTTATAGTTTCATACTTAGAAAAATTCAAAATACATCATATTCTCAACTCGTGTCGTATTGTACTGGTGCCTAATCAATATTTATTCATTATTATTACTTTATAATTTTATAATTTTTATGTTACACTGAATTCGTTAATAATATTTAGTTACATACTTAGATAGTTGCAAATAACTCAAAATTTACTTATATTTGATATTTGAAAGGAAACTCGTAAAAAAATAATTTTGTAAAAATATTAAACATACAACACTCCCATGTCGCATGTGAATATGTGATATAAAAAATTAAATTCTATAAGGCAGTGATAATTCGATTAAAAAATGTAGTGTATGTAATATTATTTTATTATTATTATTATTATTTTTTTTTTTATGCGTAAGATATTAACTTGTTCATATAGATATATAATGTATTTATCAATTGAGATCAGATAAGGAGATGTAAAATATATTTAATATTTATTTCTTAAGTGTAATAATTTATTTATTATTATTTTTTATTGTTGTTGTTTCTCTCTCTCTTTTCTTTTTTTGGGTAACAATATTTTTTCATATTGACTTTTAATGTTATTCTCAATATATTATATTAGGATTAGATGTCTGAATTTAAGTTTATATTTTTTTATATTTATTTTCCTTTTGCAATAATTTTATATAACTCGTATTTCTCTTAAACAGAATATTTAAATTTTAAAAATAAAATTATTTCAACTTTTATTATAAATAAAAATTATTTCAATATCTCTCTCTCTCTCTCTCTCTCTCTCTCTATATATATATATATATATATATATATATATATATATATATATTCTAATTAAATACAACTTAATTATTTTTTTTTCTATCACTAGAATAAAAGTAAGATATTAAATTAAGCAAAATATGACAAAATAAAATATTGAATTAGGTAACATATAATAAAAGGAAAATATTAAATTAGAAAAAATATAATAATAGAAAAATATCAAATTAGGTAAAAATATATAAAAAGAAAATATTAAATTAGGTAAATATTAGGTTCGGTAACACCGAACCACCAGAATTCTTTCAGAAGCTAACAATGCATGTGACGCAAACACATATGATATGAGGATTTTGCATTAATATATATGGTAGATTTGACGTATTTATATTTGTATATTAAAAGAATTAAAGGAAATTATTGAATAAGGAAAAATATATCCCGCATATTATGCGGAATTTAAAAAGGAGATATATTTATTAAAAAAATACTAAATAATAATATTGAAAATGGTAAATACAAATCGTAACATTATTTGTTCTATTTACGGGAATATTATTTTTTAACAATAAATAATTTTTACACACAAATCAGAAAATTGTTTGTTCTAATTGCAGTAAGGCTGATTGTCACAATAAATAATCTTCAAGTTTTTTTATAATGGGTCACAAAATATATCAAAATACCCTAAATTTGCCGGGGAAACTAGTAAATAATTGAGTTTGAAAAAATGTAAACATACAAAACTTGCGTGTCACATGTGAATATGTGATATAAAAAATTAAAATGTATAAGACACTGATAATTCTATTGAAAAAACGTCGTGAATCTAACTTGTAGTATATGTATATTATTTTATTATTATTTTTAGTTTCTTTTTCTTTCCTCGTTAAACACTAATTTGTTTGTATAAATATATAATGTGTGTATCAATACATTATATTGGGATTAGATAAAAAGGCTTCTAATATATTTAATATTTATTTTCCTATGAGCAATAATTTATTATTATTTATTTTATCTTTTTGGTTCCCATTATTCTTTTTTGGCGAAAAATAGTTTATCATATATATTTTTAATGTTATTTTTAGTTAATTATATTAGAATTAGATAAAAAAAATTAATTTAATTTTCTTATATTTATTTTTCTTTTGTAATAATTTTATATAACTCGTATTTTTTTAAATATATATTTAAAATCCAAATAATATTATTTTAATTTTTATTATAAATAAAAACTAATTCAACTTATATAGATTTTCTCTAATTTCTGTAACTTATATATATATATATATATATATATATATTAGTATAATAAAAGAAAGATATTTAATTAGGCAAAATATATTAAATAAACATTAAATTAGGTAACATGTAATAAAGAAAAATATTAAATTGAGCAAAATATAATATTAAAAAAAATATTAAATCAAGTAAAATTTAATAAAAAAAAAAAATTAAATTAGGTAAATATTAGTTTCGAATGATACTGAAGCACAAAAAACTTTTTCAAAGCTAACGAAGCGTAAGAAATTGACACATCCATTCTTAGGATTTCATGATTAACAAAATTGGCTGATTAGCGGATAATTTGTTTACGTTTGTTTCACTCATCTTCGTAAATGATTCCAGTCCGAAGTTTTAATTTTATATTTTAGATTATATATAAGTATTGGTGTTTTTGTTACAATATTTATATTTATTTTTAACTGATTTTTAATAAAATACATTTAGTAAACTTTGGATAAAAATAGTCGCACTCAAAATAAATGATCTCTGGTTTCAATTAATACTTCATTGATGTCTTTTCAAAATTTCATTTTGCAATGGGAAATTATCTATCAAATAATAAGTATTAATGTACTAATAAATGAATATTCTATTTACAGTGTATTTTACAATTAATTATTTCTTATTCCAAAAATATTGCGTGTTTAATAAGTTATTATATAAATTATTATTTATGATAAATCACCGTAGACCAATACGCGATTTTCAATTTGTCCCTTAAAGTTAAATTATTTTGATTTTGAGTCCAAAATTAAATAATGCGCCACAATTCAAATTTACCACATCATTCAATTTAAGCACAAAATCAACCGAATCGGATTTAATAGTCTACAGATAAATCATACATAATTTATATAACAATTTATCAAATATTTTTAGTGTGAAAACGGCCGGCCAATTTTTTTTCCTCTTATTATTATATTCACAGCTCACGAAGTCTTTGTTTAATCATTGTAAAACTCATTAAAAAACCTTCCGAGTACGTTCTGAAACCAATTATTGACAAGGAGCTGCAATTCAATGGGGTTCCCATTCTCAAATTGACTCAACGACAAAGAATAATTAATTTGAAGTCCTATAAAAGATAAAATAAAATAACTAATTTGAAGTATTCAACAAGAAAGAAGAATTAATTTGAAGGAGATTATATATAAAATTAGATTTTACTTTTGTTATATCGGAGGTAATAAAACTATTTCTCTCCACTCAGGTCGTGAGTACTTTTTAATTAAATCATAATATTTTCGTCTCATTCTGTCTCTATCGTAATTTGATTTTTTTCCTCATTTTATATGTTGTATTTATATTTTCAGTAAATAATTATTATTATTATATTTTACTTTAAAACTGAATTCATAGATTAGTGTTAAAAATTTCAAATTTTGATCCTAAAATATTTCTCAAATGCATAATGTCAACGTAATTAATTTTGTACATGTGTAATTTATTTAATTAATAACAAAATAAAACTGAATTCATAGATAACTAAAAATTAGGAGATAAAATTTTTTCCCCCAAAAAAATTATCGCAAATTTTTTTCCCAGTATTTTTGAGATGCGTGCGCCCACAAATTATGTAGATTATGCTTAGTAAGACTGTTTAATATGGTTTCGAATATCAAATAGACAGAGGGCTTGACACTGTTGAGTTTTTTTTTTTTTTTCCACGTCACTATAACAGTACCCACAACATTATGCATTGGAGAATGATTTATTAATACACTTTCTAAATTGCTGATGTGGCTAATTTTTATCACGTCAAAAGTATAGAGCATCTCCAATGCATGCTGTTATTTTAATAAAAAATCAGCCACGTCATCAAGTTAATAAAAGCAGTACAAATAACTCATTCTCCAATGACTAGTGTCATAGGTGGTGTTGTGGTGACATGGAAAAAAAATAATTTCAACACTTTCAATCGCTGCTTGATTTCAATGGCTGTTTGATTTCTGAACAAATGTTAAAAAGAATGAAGTAGCAAAACTGATGTTTCACTCCATCGTTTTGGACTCTAGATTTTTAAATTTATCTAACTTTGTCAAACTTATCTCTATTATTTATATATTTTTTAAAAAATAAATGTAATGCGGTTAACTTTATGCATAGTAGATAACTTTTGAAATAAAAATCTATTCTTTTAGAGCATCTCCAATGCTATACTTTCGACGTGATAAAAATTAGTCACATCAGCAATTTCGAAAGTGTATAAATAAATCACTTTCCAATGCCTAATGTCGTGGGTACTGTTATAGTGACGTGGAAGAAAAAAACCCCGTCGAGACTTTGATATCCGAAACCATGTTAAATAGTCTGATTCAGCATAATCTTCAGGAATTTTAGAGAATTCTTGGGGAAAAGAATTTATCACGCCCTTTTGATTATATATCCTATTTTTTTTTTTATCTCGAAACGGAAATTTTTCAATCCTTTTTATTTGCTATGAATTCAATTTTATTTTGTTATTAATCAAAATAAAATCCATATGTACAAAATTAAGTATGTTGACATTTATACGTTGGAGAAATATTTTGGGATCAAAATTTGGGCCTTTTAACACTTATCTACGTGGATAGATTTGAGAGACATCTGTTAAGATTTATTTACTTTTAACAGTGTAGCATTGATGATGCTCTTAACATTCATTTTATGTCAATAAATATTATATTAATTGCTTGACATGTGTTAAAAATTATTTACGTCAAAAATATTAGCATTGGAGATGCTATAAGGATAGAAAGAAGGACAGAAATGGGACCCACCAAAATATGTGAAGGTTAAGACAGAGTTTTGTATAATGATGGAAATATGAAAATCCTGTTTTGAAGGTTTGATCGAAAGGACAATGATTGTTATATAGAATACAGCAAACATAGTTACACTAGCCGGTTAAAATATCACAAAATACAATTAAATTATAATAATCATCAAAAAATTTTAATGCAAGTTTATGTGAAATTCGTATCAGTCTCACAAGTATGTTGTTTTATTGAAAAAAAAAAAAGAACAAAAGGCAAAAAGTTAAATAGGTATGGTGATTTTACCAGATATATTTTCTTTTTCAATACCAAACATACCATTCTTTAAATGTGAAAATGACGTATGTACCATGTATAACCAACCAAAATCCAGAAAGTCAATTGATAAAAAAATCTACTATTTCCTATTTCCCTTTCTTCTACTAGAAGCATAACAAGATACGCAAACTGCCGATAAATAAATAAATAAATAAATAAATAAATAAATAAATAATTGTTCTATGCTTTTTCGTCGGCTCGAAATGGAGGCGCTGATCTGCGGCTCGGCTCTCGGCGCCGCATTCGAACTGTTATTCACCACAGTCATCGACGCAGCTCAGAAAGCCGCCAATTTCAACTCCGATTTGCGCCGCTTAAAGTCGACTCTCGATTCCATAAAGCTCGCGATCGGCGACATACAGAGATTCGACAGGATTTTGGAGACGCCGCCGCTCCAAACCAAAATGCTCGCCGATCAATTGAACAGAGGCGCGTCTCTCGTTCGGAAATGCGTCGATGTCAAGCGCAACGTGTTTAAGAAATTGTACTACTCCAGAAAATTGAGCAAATTGGATTTTGAGCTTTTGAGGTTTTTCCAAACCGAGTTGCAGGTTTTTCATCTGAGAGAGACGAAGAAGGTGTCTGTTGGGGTGAATCAGATAGCCGCACAGCTGGAGAGGAGTGTGATTGGTGGGCCCAGCTCGAACCGGTTTGCGGGGTGGTGCAGTGCACCCGGACCACCGGATTTTGTGGTTGGTTTGGAAAACCCGCTCGAGGACGTGAGGGGGAAGCTTCTAGAAGATGGCGGTAATGTTTTGGTGGTCTCGGCTCCAGGGGGTTGTGGAAAGACCACGCTGGCTAAAAAGGTTTGCCATGATGAAACAATCAGAGGTAATTTTATAATTAATTATTATTTTTTTATTCCTTGATTTTTCTGGTTTTTTAATTGTATCGGGAAAAAGAATATATTTCATTAGTGATTTTGATTACTGCTTTTTCGGATGGATGGGTGATTTTCAATTTTTTGCGAATTCTTCAAACATAATTGAATCCTTGTTGCTCTGTAGTTACTAAAAAAACCCACTGTTGTCAGATTTTGATTTTAGAAATTGCGCTCTTGGTTTAATTTTTTTTCAAAAAATTATTGTTTAGAAATCCCAACTTTTCACTTTTGCTTTTCCATAATATAATCAATATCTAAATATAGGGGTTTTAGATTTCTAATTCTAAATAAAAGGAAAAAGAAATAGCGGATTTATATGATTTTTTTTGTTTTTAAAAATAAAATAAAAAATCTTCGAGCCCACTTCACTTTGTCCTCCTGGCTCCGCCATTGACCTTATTCATTGGACACCGTGCTTCAGCTTATATAACTTCTTAGCTTCTATTTATAAACTCAAGCAATGCATGGACAAATGATAACATTCATGTTGACCATGTGTCTTTGCACAGGTGTGTTTGGTGACAATATTTTCTTCGTAACCGTTTCTAGAAGCCCCAACCTCCACGGCATAGTTCAGAAAATATTTCAAACCGTCACCGATAATCAGCATGTGCCGAATTTCCAAAGCAACGAAGATGCAATCAACCAATTCGAACAGTTGTTTTCGAGACACATCAGACACGGCCCTGTTCTGCTGGTTCTCGACGATGTTTGGTCTAGTTCCTCCGGAGATGAATCTCTCGTTGAGAAATTTATAATAAATAGACCGAGGTATAAAATATTGGTAACATCTAGATGCGTGTTTCCGAGATTCGATACGTATAGATTGAAACCGTTGAGCTATCAACAAGCCGTGGAGCTTTTTCGTCACGCCGCCTTTAAAAACGGGATTTGTTCTGTCAGCAGTGATCTTTTGGAGAAGGTAAATAAATTTTGCCAAAACTTATTTTTCTTATAAGTGATCAATTGATCTGTGTTTTAATTTTAATCTCAAAATGCAGGTGATCAAATGCTGTGGAGGTTTTCCACTTGCGCTTAAAGTTGTCGGACGGTCTCTATATAACCAACGTGAGGTGACATGGCGTAGTAGAATAAGTAAATGGTCCAACGGACATGAGTCGATTTTCACAACCAGCAATGATCTGCTCTCTTGCCTCAGATTGAGCTTAGAAGCCCTGGGCCAACGGTCCATGCTCGAATGCTATCTTGATTTAGGGTTGTTTCCGGAAGACCAAAAGATCCCTGTTGCGGCTCTTTTAGACATGTGGGTAGAATTATACAATCTGGAGGAAGAGGATGCCCTTGCCTGCCTTTACGAACTCTTCAATCGAAACCTGGTTGATCTCACGCGCGATAGGTATTTATTTATCTATCACATGTATTATGTAGGAAATAGTTTATATAGATATATTGTTTGATAGATTAGCTTGTGATTAATATTATTAATTACGTATTAATTTCCTTTCCTTCTTTTAACAGAACGGAAGCAGATGATGATATCGAATATTGCAACGAGCAATTTGCAATGCAGCATGATTTACTGCGAGAGTTAGCTATCTACATTAGTCGGCAAGAGCCTATAGAATATCAAAGGAGGGTAATTTTGGAAGTCAAGAAGAATGAATTTCCAAAATGGTGGACTGAGCGAAACCAGGAGCCTCTCCGTGCCCGAATTATGTCCATCTCGACAGGTTCATTAAAAAAATATTAGTGTTTTCAAACGTCAACTCCTGTTTCCCATTCCGTGTAATTTAATCAGAATCTAAAAGTAAAAATTCGGATTAGGTCTCTTGTTTTAGCTTCTATTAACAAACACTTCCGATTTCGAATTTTCAACTACCGTTAGTTTCTGCTACAATAAATCACTTCTTCGGGAAGCAGAAGTTTTTGCAAACTTGTCGGACAAGTTGATTATGCATCTTTTTTTTTTTCTTTGCAGACGAAACATCCATCTCAGGTTGGCATGACATCAAAGCACCCGAGGTCGAAATACTCATATCGAATTTCCGTAACAGTCTCCACACTCTACCCTTCCACTTTATGTCGCAAATGCGAAATCTAAAGGTTCTGATTCTAACCAACAACAACGCCTCTCGTCCAGCCAAACTACACAACTTCCCATCACCCGATCACTTGCAAAACCTAAAGACCATCCGATTGGAACACATCTCGATTCCCTCCATCTCCACATCCCTTTCACGCCTACGAAACTTACGAAAAATGTCCCTCGTCATGTGTGAGATTGGCGAAACGTTTCAAAACTATACCAATATTTTGCCAAACCTCGTCGAGATCAACATTGAATACAGCGACGACTTGGTCGAACTGCCTGTTTGGTTCTTCAAACTAAGCCGTCTGAAAAAGCTCGCCATCAGTCACTGCCCGGAGCTAGTAAGCCTTCCCGAAGAACTCGGGAATTTGACTAATTTGGAAATATTGAGGTTACATTCATGCACGGCGTTGCAAGAATTGCCCGAGTCGATCGGGAATCTGCATAAGTTGAGATTCTTCAATTTGTCGGATTGTGTGGGGATAGAATACTTGCCGGAGCAGATGGGCCAGCTGCGTTCTTTGAGAAAGATGGACATGAGAGGTTGTCGAGGATTATTGGAGCTGCCACCTTCGGTGCTGAACCTTGTGGGGTTGGAACGGGTGGTGTGCGACGAGGAGACTGCGTGGTTATGGTGCTACCATAATGAGTGTTGGAGCAATTTGGAGATTAGGGTGATAAAGGAAGAGAAAAACCTTAATTGGCTTCACAATTTACATGCATGAATGTAGTCTAGATGATGATGATGGATGTGATCATGTTGATGGGCATATGTAATTCTATGCAAAAAAAAAAAAAAAAAACCTAAAAACTAAAAACTGTAGGTATCTTGTTAAATTAAGAAATTACCTCTGAGGTTTAGCACTAATTACAAAAACACTACTTATCTTTGAAAATTAAAAGTGGGCAATATTGCAAGTACCCTTGATGTTTGCATTCACTAACAAACACACCCTATAAGAGAAACATATTAAACATTTGCATAACCCACCTTCCACAACCAATCATCTCCTTCCATGTATGCAGATTGACATTATAAAAATATCAGTTACTAGTCGGAGAACGAGACCCAATTAAAATGAGGCTTTGAGCTCATTTAAAATCAATTAAAAGGATAATTAAATAAAAAACTTGCGAGAGGCCAACAAAAAATAACTTGAGAATTTGAGAAGTGCAAGAGCGGAGAAGAAATCAAGAAGATGGTAATGGAGGGAAAATAAGGTTCATTTTTCTTCTCATCTTTCACAATTCTTATTTCTATTTTCTTGCATCTTTAGTGTGATTATCCTCATTTCTTTCATTGTTGGATTCTTTTTATTTTTATTTTTAAACTTCAACGTCTTGCAAAAATAAATGAAAATTACTTCTTCGAACTTAGATGCTGTACGGGTTAAATTATTTATTCCAAACTTTGATTATTTGTGATTTAGTATTTACCCTAATTTAGTATTCAAAACAACACCCGGTGGACGGCCCCGACGTAGGCCCTCCGATGCTTAATTTAGCGAGTGCAAGAGATCAAAATACATAAAATACCCCAAAATCCATTCAAACCATAATTTGCCGGGACCCCACAATACCATCTATTATTAGCTCGTTCGGGTCTAGAAACCATAACGCCCAACACCCAACACCGAGCTGGTAAACCATAAGAGCTCACCTCTTCTCAAGGGAGGTTTCCTAGAGGAGAGGTCACCATAACCAATCAATAGGATTCCCACTACTGAATAGGTTAATTTCGCAAGTAAATTAAGAAAATATATCAACTATTATAAATTATATTAATTTGTAATAACAAGTTACACTTTACAATTCTAGAGTGTACAGTACAGTTTTGGAATTCTAATGCAAACCCACAAAAGTTAGTAGATAATATACTAAAAAAAAAGTGCAGTTTAGCATGTACATGCTCAGGTAAATTAATATCCGTAACCACATCTCCATCACAAAACCCAAATACATTGAACAATCTGCACAAGGCAAACAAGACACAATGGCTTGTTATCGTTCAAAGCGGACCAAATTATAGTTCAGCAACAATCGGAATCGATTAGTTATTATGTCTAAGCGAAAGGCTTTAATAAATATACAAACGAGTTCATTGTCTCATGATTCCTGTTTCAAAGCATTTGGAGCCAACCTCTGAATAATTTTAAAAATAGTAGGATTTTGTTCCGTCGTCCCGAGCAAACGGAGCAACAACTCAAACGTAGACGCATCCAAGGAGAATCCTTTAGCATCCATTTCCTCAAATAACTTTGCTGCATCTTCATATTGGCCCCCTTTTAGGTTTCCATGAATAATAGAATTATAGGTTAACTCATTCGGCAACACACTTGCTTGTTCCATCTTCCGAAGAATATCCTTAGCTTCCTCGAGTAGCCCATTTTGACAACAACCTTTAATCATGATAGTGTAGGTTACCACATCAGGTTCCAATCCTTTAGACGCAACATCCCTAAAAAGAGCTTGAGCGGCATCAAGCTTTTTAGCTTCAAATAAACCATTGATAACAATAGTGTGGTAAGCAATATGAAGATGATGTTCTCCTTCTCTTTTGTGCTCTAATGCATCCAACAACAACGATGCTCGCTCAACTTGGCCATTCCTACACAACCCGTCCAACAAGTTACAATACGTATAGAAGTTTGGTTTTAGCCCAACAGCTTGCATCTCCTCAAATATCTCCAATGCTTCGGAACACCTGCCACAACGGAACAACCCTTGCAATACAGTGCTATATGTAGTCACATTAGGCTCAACTCACGAAATACATGCATAGCATCATCTATCTTCTTCTTCCTGCAATATCCGTTGATCAAGATGCTAAAACTCCAAATATCAGGAGCAATATTCATTCGAGCCATAGTAGAATCAACAACATTCCTCGCTTCATCCATTCGTCCTTGAAGGCAATATCCATCCATCAGTGAGTTGTAAGAGATTACATCTGGGCTCACATTTTGCTCCTCCATGATTTGGAGTACATCTTTTGCTTCATTCACCAATCCCTCCTTACTATGACGACACGAGAAAGCAATTGGGTGAATTGTTTAACACTAGGAAGAGGGCTCATTCTGGACATATCATCATATAAAAAAAGAGCATCATCCAAGTTTCTAATATTTCCCAGACCAAGCTTCATTATGTAGTTTTGAACATTACTTCCGGTGTTGACTACGCTATTGATGCTTCACATTTTGATCAAATAAAAATACATATACACAAATCTATACAAACCTGCTCTAGAGACATTGACGCAGGAGGCAAGTGTTTGAGGTGCATGTGCATCATATGTCCTCTTGGATGTTATCTATGTCTATGACCAGTGATACTGTTTTATGTCATGGCACATGGCTCCTATATCTTAAGCCCAAGTTAAAGAGTGGGCTATACCACATGTGGAAACTGTTAAAACTGTAAGTTAGCTATGCATAGGCAAGCTGAGTATTTTTTTTTTTATTGTTAGTACTTAAATATCTCTTAATTAATTGGTGAGCTTTGCTCATTTTCTTTCCACTATTCTGATTGTTTTATTTCAGTATTTTAGGTTTTATGGGATTATTTTTTATCTTCATGCTATATAAGAATTTAAAAGTGAATATTAATTAAATTGATCCTAATTGGACTTCTTGAAGTTCAATATTTTTCTTTAGACTTTGTTTTCCTTGGTATTCTTCTCGAGATTACCCAGTTTCTTTTTCAGTTTTACTTTTTTCTTTTGTCCTTAAAATTTCCTTTTATTTTGATATTAATTTTACATCAAGAGTGCATGTGTTGCATTATTAGTTTAGTTTCTGTTCTTTTTTCTTTAGATGCAAACAATTTATTTTATCAATAAGAGAGCAGGCGAAATCTGAACGGAAGTAGACTCGAAGGTAGAATCAAATGTCTTTTGATCACCTCTTTGATATAATTATTATGATGTTAAAGCCTCTTTTAGTTTCCCTTCTACACTTAAATATGTAATTTGCAATTTTGGAGTCTTTAGTGTTTCTTTATAGATTTAAAAACGAAACTTATAATTAGGGTTTTTTTTTGATCTACACCAATGAGATTGTTGAAGAGCTTTGAACTGAAGTGAACTATTGTTTTAGAAATTCTTTACCAGAATGAATGAATTCTTATTATGGTCATACTCAATTAAAATAGTTAATAACATAATCTTATAGCTGCAAAGGGATGTAGCATTATATTTCATCGATCCAATTAGTACTGATATAATATTTTAAATTATTAAGTTTTTTTTATAATATTTTAAATTATTACATTTTCTTTATATCAGCTTTACTTTTTTATTTTCCTTAGATTTTGTTAGTATAATTCCAACAAAGTAACAATTTTACATTAATTAAAGGGGCTTTGACCTTTAGGAAGCATATGATCGTATTCTATTAAATCCTAAAGATATTTCATATATATTTTATATTTTTTTTGATTTCATCCAAAAAAATCTCACTCTTAGTACTTATCAAATAAAAATAAAGATGAGACGCATTTGATAATAAAATTTATCTGATTTCATCCCAAAAATCTCACTCTTAATACTTATCAAATAAAAATGAAGATGAGATGATTTCTCGAATCTCATTTATAACGCATTAATAATTTATAGTAAATTTATCTGATTTCATCCCAAAAATCTCACTCTTAATACTTATCAAATAAAAATGAAGATGAGATGATTTCTCGAATCTCATTTATAACGCATTAATAATTTATAGTAATAAAATCTCGTACTAATTTAACGGAATTTGAGAATTTCATACTAAGCCTTTTACAATGCGTTAGGGGTAATACAAAAAAACTCATTAATTCAAGACGATAGTGATTCGGTTCGTTTGTTCGAGTACGTTGATTTGATTGAAATACTTGAGGGTAATACAAACTATTTGCCATAATTATCGTTTGTTCGAGTACGTTGATTTGATTGAAATAATTTAGGGTAATACAAACTATTTGCCATAATTATTTATTAATTAATAATATTAATTTGGCTTATATGGGACAAAATTAATTAAAAGGATTAAATAATAAATACATATTATAAGCTCATGCATATTAATTTGCCATGCAATATTCCAAAATAAAATAAAATTATAAGCTCATGCATATTATAAAAGTAAAATCTTGTGAGCTTGCAAAATAATTTATAGTGTATAAATTATTGGGTGAATGTTGATATTTCAAAACTTTATAAGTTCATTTTATATTTTAAATTTAGGGTGTGTATATATAATATTTAAATATTGTGTTAATATTCAGATGAAATTCTTGAACACATGTTTAATGTTCATTTTTTTTTTTCAAACATGTGTTAGTTTTAATGTATTTGAAAAAAAATTCATTCTACAATATTCAAAAATTTATCCAAACACCTTAAATTTTAAAACATAGAATGAACTTATAAAATATCAGGTGTTAATACCCGTGCTGTAATTTATTAAACTTTGGTTTCCGAATAAGTTGTTGAAATTTGAATAAAGTAAATTAAAAAGGCTTATAATTTTATTTTTTCTTTAAGAATCAGAATTACCAAATAACTTTGGAGAGCCTATAAGCCGTTGTCAATACGAGATGCTTTATATTTTCGTCAGCAACTTAAAGGGTCTGTTTTAAATAGGATGTTTTATGTTTTCGTCAACAATTTAAGGGTTATGTAGAATTCTATTAATAGTAAGAATTATTATTTATTATAAATATCAAATTATATTTAAAAAATTTGATGAAAATATGTATTTGATGTTAAATCATGTTTAAAAAGTATAAATAATATATATTTATATTATATTTAATAATATATAATTATAGAATAAAAAAAAAGAATGTTTTGGGCATAAAATTTTTTTGAGATATAAATTGAAATTCAAAATTTCAATTCAAATATGGGAATCTAAAACCAAACATAAAGCCTACAATATTAAAAGAAGCTTCAATGTGTTTGTCCAAATCACCAATTTGGAAGATGTTGACTTCAGTCGGTTGGACAAGAATAGCAACATAACTATATATGGTTCAGTAACTAACCATAGTTATGCATTAACAGTTGGGAACGTTGAGTACTGTTAGGGGTGTCAACATAAGGCACGACACGATTGATCGACATGAATACGAACGAAAAAATAGGGTTTAGACTGAGTCTTATTGAGTTCGGGCCTTATCGAGATGACACGATAAGACACGTTAAGAAACGGGTTAATAACGAGCTAGCCCGATAAATACGATAAAGCACGATAATATTTTAATTTTTCATTTTTATATTCATTTACTCATTGTTAGTATTTGTAATTGTTAATTTATCTTTAGTACATTTGTCATATTATAATATTAAATGTATTTACAAATTTGTATTGATAATTTTATAAATATGTATTATATTTTTAAGAAAATCATGTAATTTATTCATTAATGGGCCTAATTTGCTTAACCGGCCGAATTAAATAAATTCAGTATTTTTGCTTGTCGTGTCTATCGTATCGTACCGTACTTTTCGTGTTTTTATTGTGTCGTGTTCGGGTTTAGATTATATGCCTATAAGCTTATCGTGGCGTGTTCGTGACTATACTTATCGTGTCGTGCCTTATATTGCCGGCCCGATAAGAGTCCGACCCGACCGATTTGCTACCCTAAGTATCCGCCGGAAGACGGACTAGAACTCGATTGAATAGTGGTGATTATAAAAATAGTCAAAGTCGTATTGGAGTTGACTGATCTATAGTTATCCATTAACAATTGGGAACTTTGAGTAATGTACTAATTCCTCGTACTTAATATGGGGGACTTCTAAAGTGCCGTGAAGGTACCATTCCCCCATTTAATTAGAACTCGTGCCGTGAAGGTACCATTCCCCATTTAATTAGAACTCTCAGATCCAAAGTGGTTATAGATAATGATAAGATCTAAGAGATGTAAATGCAGGGGGCTAGGAGGTATGGTACCTTCACGGTACTGTAGTCATTTCCCTTAATATGTGGTGATTATAGGAATATATTCATATTCGAGTCGTAACTAAACAAGTCATGTTGTGATGCCGTGTTAATAAACTATTCTTCAACTAGCGCAATACCCGTATGTAATACGGGTATTTAAAAAAAAAAAACTCATATACATATTATATATACATTACATTAATGAATATTTAAATAATACATAAGTTATAAGAAAAAACATATATAACAATAAATTAAAACACATAACTACATTATTAACCTTATTTATCATTTTTCAATCCTTTTCTACTTTTCACTCTTGACATTGCCACATAAAATTATCCATGACTAAAAACTGTGTAGGTGTATAAAAAGATTGCTTGGAATTTTAATATTGTCGAGATAAAAGATTACTTGGAATTTGAATTATTAAATGTTGAATACAAAAGTGGATATAAAAAGGGGTAAACAAATAAAAGAGGATAAAAAAGTAAAAAAAAAAGGTAAATAAAAAAGAGATAAAATAATAGTAAACCTTCGAGTTTTTCATAATTTTAACTATTGTAAACAACATTTTTTTTTTTTGTTGTTGCTGCTAAAACTATATCTACAGGAATACGAGGAGTAGCTATCTAGAAACGACGAAAACCCCCAAAGTCTAATGTATATTAACTTTAAATTGTCTCTCCATAAAGATCCACTCATCTCATCTCAAATCTAATTATGTTCTAAAAGACTATTTTGTATTTATATTAATTGTAAAAACTTCCAAAATCTGGTATTAATAAAGTTAAATATCACAATGTTGAAGGTTATAAGTTATAATTTAAAAAAATAATAATTAAGAAATTGTTATTTGAGAAAACAAATTCAATCTAAACATTTCCAATTATATCTGGTTCATCATGAAGTCTAACGAAAAAAATAAATAACGGGACTTATATTACAATATTAAACACACAAAACACAAATTAATAATAGAAAGCATCCAAGTGGTTCGATACATTTGTAAAGATAAAAACTACTTAGGAAGTACACACATTAAAAAAAGCAACAATATTAGACTAATAGTAGAAATTATAAACTGAACCAAAATATTTTCGAACATACTAAATGAACTTCTAAATCTTTAACTGAGAAGCCTTCAATTTATTTGAATTCACAGCACCAACTACTTTCACTGAGCAGCCTTGAACCTATGAAACTCCACCATAATGATCAGCATATCATATTCAGGCACCAAAAAAACATTTAATTTTCTGTTGCAGATAAATCCACATTTCAACAGACCTTCAAAAATAGCTAACCGAATGTAGGAAAAAAAAAATAGTGCGAACACTCCAGGAAATCCACCAACATAATTCAATTACACACCAACCAATATGCTCTCCAATAACTCACTCGTTTTAAATAACAAATACAAGTCCGAAAAGGCATGCTCAACTACTGAAAGAAATTATTCGAAAAACCATACCAAATTTGCTCAAATAACACCAAGAACAATTAAAAAATAAAAAATCCCCATCCACAGACAACCAGATCAATCCCACGCAAATACAGACATTTAACACAGCAAGTAACGAATCCACTACAAGTTAAAGTCCAAAGGCATACTCGCTAGTGACGAAGATAATGAACTCGGATACGCATTCATGCACTTGCATAGTCGGAGCACTTTAAAATGAAAATGAATTTATAGGTCGAATATTTTAATATAGTTTTTTTTTAATTTAAAAGAAAAAACACCTGCTTATGGATAATGCACACTACTCGAGAAAAGTTCATTTTAATATCTATTCTACAAAGTTGCAGACAAGAAATCCGAAATGCCAGAAATTTGCAACATGCAATATTATTTAATTTTTCTTCTTTTGGCAAATGGACTTCTATTCATAAGCAAAAAGAAAGAAACAACCATAAAATGAGCAAATTGCCCTTCTAACCAGAATCAGAGAGGGAGGTATGAGCTTACAGATTGGATGTCAATTTTGTACACCAGCATCTTTTTTTGTAGCCTTCAATTTCTTTGACCTAATGTTAGTTTTTGAGGACGAAATTTGCGTATCAAACTCATCTTCAGGTTGTTCAGCATCCGATACTCCGGCAGCGGTACGTTTGGTAGTTCTTTTGCTTGAAGGAATACATCATGGATTGTAGTGAGAGTATGTAATCCACATGCGCTCACAACGAACCTGCAATTTCCAAGTTTCTTTTGCAGGAGTAATATCACAGATGAAATCAAATTTTTTAGACATGATGTATTCCTTCATGTTTGTTTTCTCTAGTTTTAAAATGATTTTATAGACTTAGTAACTACAGCAGTTAATGCAGTTTATATTTAAAATTTTAAACTACTCTGGGGAGTTTTAAAACTGATGGAGAAACTGATGGGGAGATTTCAAAACAAAGAAACTATTAAACTGATGGGGAGTTTTCAAATCAAAGAAACTATTAAACTATTTGAAATAGTCTGAAAGAACTCCTAAAAATAAAATAAATTCAAGCACAATGAAAACATTGGATATAAATAAAGTTGTTTAATTATGATCACAAATTAATTTGGAGTCTTTAAGATATTTTTGGATAAAAGTTGTTTGGATTAAAAAAACCTTAAAATGTATAAAGATGTTCAGTTATATAAATATTTTATTCACAACTATTTTTTCACAATTGATCTATCCTTTTACACGTCTCCAAGAGATTTTTTTTTAATCAGGTCAAACAACGAAATCGCATCTCATCTTTACTCAAAAGGGCTAACCTTAGCTTATTACGAGAAAACTATACCGATAATTCTGGAAATCGTTCTGAAGCATGTGATTGGCTATCATCTCTTTCTCGACGACGTTAGTGATTTTGGTTTCGCTCTTTGTGTCCAAATAATGCGAAACCCTCTCAATTTCTTCATTCAGGCGCCTTTCGGCTTTTTTAAGGTAATCACCACAATCACTGCACTCGATAAATTCTTGAGACTCTGCTCGGTAAAAATCAGCTGAAACATCGAGAAATGGTTTCTCGAAATCTTCTTGGTAAACATCCGATCCCAAATCCATTAACATTTTTGATAATGTTCCTCATAAGGCCTCTGTTTATCACTTCGCCGGATCGTTCACTGAGTATCAGGTCGAGAATCGTGTACAGAAGGCGAGGCTGGATTTTTACTGGAGTACCATATTGTAAGCAATTCTGGATGCCAAAAGAAAACAAAAACAAAAACAAGAGAGATCAAAACATATTTCAGAAGAAAAGAAGGCTAAGCTAGATAAATCATATCCATTCAACAAGAATGACATTATTATAATAATAATTTTTTTTTTTTGGGGGGGGGGGGAAGACTCTCGGAATGGAAAAATAAGAAAGAGACAATTAATTCGTTTCTACTTAATTTTCTTGAGAAACCTAAAATACATAATTGCCTTTTCTTATGCATTCACTTTGCATTTTTCTTATTTTCACATTACCCTGAGTCTTCAGAGGTAGTTTCCTGCCTAAAGCTGAATCATAAAAACTTGAAGACACCTAATCTTGACATAAATCATTATGTTTCAAATCCACTATAATCGGGACACGTTTGTAGGTTGAAGATCGAAAAGTTGTCAGGATACAAGCAGGTAAGATATATTAACCAGTGTTCTTGAAAAAAGGAAAAGAAAAACACTATTCCCCACAGTGCACAAATCCCCCCAAGCATGTGCAGCAGTGGTATTTTAGTTATAGCATGAATCAAAATCTGCAATAGCAATCAATTCATGCCACCACAAGGTGAAAAAGTAATTACCGTTCATATCAAGAATTGTACTCAATCGAGTTCAAGCTAGCAGAGTAACAAATCTCGAAACGTAAATCTACATGTCAGTACAAATATCTCCAAAATCATCAACTACCGGAGTATTTTCCACTCTCAATGTAAAATAAACAAAATAGACACTCCAACTCACACAGATTGTCACAAGAAAATCAATATACTCACAATTATGAGGGCAGTGATAGATTCGTTAATCCAACGATTTTCCTCCAACAGATGACCGATCACAATACACGCACAAAGCAGCGTGATGAACAAGGTTATTGCGACGCTGAAGAGTGATCAGATGTTGACAGCATATTCATCGTCGTCTCCAGCATAGCTCCCGACTCTATTGCCACGTCACCCATTCAAAATTCGGCAGATTTTGTTACTAATCCGAATTTTGATTTCAAAACTTCAAGCAATAAATTAAAATCAGCTCTAATGTGACAAATTCCCTGCAATACTGAATAAAATTGACTCCTATTTAGATTGTAATTAACTGATATGTTTACTGGTTCGACTGAATAAATCAAATCGTCTAACAGATAAGAAAGAAAAATGCAGATACTTGCGCTGCCTATCACCATAACCACTGTCCATATTTTGAGGTAAAAAAACACAAATTTTAATATTATCATAAGAGAGCCTTGTTGGAGAATATAATCATATATAGACTTTTTACTTGGTCAACTTAAAATATCTTCCAATATTAAATTAATTTTTTTTTGTAAAACTAAGCACTCGCATTGTGGGTCTTAAGTAATTCACACAAGATTTGTCTAGAGCGATCCCACAGTTATTTCATGAAATTTGAGGTTTACCATCATATGATAAAATATAAAATAAAATAAAATCAAGTGTTAGTGTTTGTCCAATTATACAAAGGTAAAAAATAATCTTGACTTGAGAAGATTAAGGAGGGATATGATTACAAGAATCAAGTAATTCTATTTGTCAAATTGACTATAAATGACTAAACTTTACCTCCTTCAAAAAAATAAAACTTTTTGTTGATTTTGACAATGACATCACACCAAGACAAAAGAAAATGGTTTCATTACAACATGTTTGTCTGGAACATTTGTGGATTAAAAGTACATTAATGAAACAGTGATCTGGTGGGAAGAAAAAAAAACAATTAAAAGGGGAAACATACAGTGTATACAATCTTTAACCCCCTTTAATTTCCTTCCAAACCTTTCACTAACTTGTGCCAATACAGAAAAAAGAAAAAAAACTTAGCCCTTTTTATTCTGATGGGCTGGCTTTATTCATTTCTATCCCCTTTGAAGAAGTTATGGGGCAAGCTCCGTTCAACGAAACGAACACGTATGTTCCTCATAAAGATATAAAATAAACAAATGCATCGATAATTAACAATCTAGATAACAAAAGTCAGCAACAAAATCGGGAAAAAAGGGTACCTTTTAAGGACTGGAATTCGCTTCAACAAAATCTGCAATAATTTGAAGAAATTGTGTCCGAAAATAACCCGACAACATTCAATTCCCTGAATTCAATTAAAAATAAAATAGGATGAAAATTTTGGGCTCGATCCAAAAGCAACGGAAAAATGAAGGACATGCGAAGAATTAGGGTTTACAAAATACCATCGAGATGATGAAAAACAGTTTTGAAATGAAAAAACTTCGGTAGACTTAGGAAATTGACAGACGCAGAAAACGGGAGGGGAGGGGAGGGTTGGTGAGGAATAAAAAAAATGAAGAAAGAAGGCGGATAACGGGCGAAGGGCGAAGAAAGGGCGAAAGGCGAAGAGAAGGAAAAAAAAATAATAAATGAAATTTACTCAAGACACAAACCAAAATAAAATAAAATAGGGAGACTTTGGACGCAGGCCTTTTTTGGAAAGTTGGAAACGGGTCGTCGATTAGAATTTTTCAAGACAAATGGCTGCAATCCTGGCGTAGCCCAATTCCTTCCTCGATGTGTGCTGATCCTGGTCTGGTTACTGTTTCCGAGCTTATCTCAAATGAATGCTGGAATGTTTCAGTCATTTCTTCATTGTTTCCTCGCTCTATTGCGGATGAGATCATCAGTCTACTTATCCCTCCACTCCCGGTCAAGGACACGAGATTCTGGAAATTCGACAACAGAGGGTGTTTTTCAGTCAGAGAATGTTACAAACTTGCAATTGGCATGTATGACGCTCCTTCGTGCCAATCCGAACATGAACTATCAAAATGGTGGAAATTCTTATGGTCCTTGAGCGTCCCTTCGAAAGTTAAGATTTTTTGGTGGAAAATTGCTAACGACTTCGTTTCGACAGGTGGTAATCTCAAATCCCATCATGTTCCAATTTCTGGCAATTGCAATTTATGCGGATTTTATATAGATTCTACGGTACATTCTCTCTTCTTTTGTCCAGTTATTCGATTTTGTTGGAAAGATGAACCTTTTGCCCATTTTCTCAAAGTTGCTAAATTTGGTTCTACTCTTGATCTATGTCTGTGGATGCATTTGAAGTTGAATAAAGCTGAATTTGAATATTTTGCATTATTTTTTTGGTTATGTTGGAAAGAACGTCAATGTGTAGTTCATGGTGAAAGCGATATAAGTGGTTTTAAAGGGGTGGAGGGTGTTAATGCTTTCTTATTCAATTTTCAATTAGCTTCCAGAGTTTCATCAAAGGTTGAGGGGGCTATGATACAAGGATCTCAAGTTGAATGGTCTCCCCCGCCGTCTGGGCATTATCGTCTTGACATCGATGCTTGTGTTAACTATGGTGAGGGAAAGTTCGGGATTGGGGGTATCATACGAAATTCTAAAGGAGATCCTGTTTTGGCATTTGGTAAAAGCGTGAATGGGTACGGATCTGTGGTGGAGTTCGAACTTCGAGCGATTAAAGAAGGTCTTGATATCGCGCTTCAAAAGAAGATTTTCCCGAAATTAATTGCCTCGGATTCTCTATACGCCGTCCAAGCAGTGACAGACGTTAGAGGAAGCAAAGGTTATATCGAGACTTGGGCGAAAGAGATTAATTTACTTTTATCTCATATACCTAACGTTCGCTTAATCCATATGTATAGATATGCAAATAGTGTGGCCCATTCTATTGCTAGATTTGCTTCTTTATCTAAATCCCCTCTTATGTGGGAGAATGATAATTTTCCTTGTTGGATCAAAGAGCTTGTAAAAAAGATATGTCAGATTAATTATGATGAAATACAAGTTTACTTTGATTTCAAAAAAAATAAAGAGACGCTAAGAAAAAGAATTGATTAAATATTTATTATATCTCATATTCAACCTGGTAAAATTAAATAAATAATATATATTTAATTCAAAATTAAAAAATTAAATCAGTTTCAAAAAAAATTAAAAAAATGTGGCGGGATGCGTTTGGCAAAAGCGTCCCGCCCTTCGGGACGCTTCTGGGAAAAGCGTCCCGGGACAAATTGAAAAAAAAAAAAAATCCGCCTTACCCTAACCCTAATACACATATTATTTATTTATTTATTATTTACAATAAAATATTTTCAAAATAAATAAATAATATGTGTATTAGGGTTAGGGTTTGGAGATATAAGGCGGATTTTTTTTTTCAAATTTGTCCCGGGACGCTTTTGGGAGAAGCGTCCCGACCCCGAATTTTTTTTTTATTTTCGCCCCAAAAACTTTTGGGGACGTAAACAGGTCCGTAAGTAGTTTTGTATAAGTTGTTTGGATTATTACAAACTACTCTGCCGTTTTATAATTACAAACTGTTAAGTAGTTTGGAATTATGTGTTATGTATTCTGAATTTGAATTAGTAGTTTGGAATATGTAGTTTAGATTTGAAAATGCATTCTATGTATTTTGGGTTAGGTAGACCATTAATGTTAAAGTTGGAGTTGGTGAAAGTGTATCTTATGAAATTCCTTAATGTAGTATAAAATTTCTCAATGTAGTATGATTATTTCTATGTAGTTTGGAACTTGACCGATCAATTAAATTATATAGTTTTGAAATTTAATCGAGTAGTTCTGAATTTTTTCGAGTAGGTTTGAGATTTGCACGAATAGTTCTGAATTTTTGAAGAATAGTTTGAAATTTACATGAGTAGTTCTGAATTTACATGAGTAATTCTGAAATTTACACGAGTAGTTCTGAATTTACATGAGTAATTCTGATTTTTACACGAGTAGTTCTGAATTTATATGAGTAGTTCGTCAATTTACACGAGTAGTTTTAAATTTTACACGAGTATTTCTGATAGGAACATAAGTAGTTTTGAATTTTACACGAGTAGTACTGAATTTCGAAGAACAAAATAAAATATTTATAAAGGGTAATTTAGTACTCTTATATAATTTCTGGATTAAATGGGAAGTTGAGATTTCAATGGCCTATTTGGGAAAAAATATTATTTATATAATTCTTTCTCCCTATCCTTGAAACTTTTTGCTATTCTTGTAATTTTAATTCCAAAGGTGTAAGTTTATAACACACAAGAACTTAACTTATTGATTTCATTTTTCTGATAAGGCGTGTATCACTGAGTTCGGTGGGTAGATACGCGAACGTGATCGAGTTATTATGAAAATTCTAACTAAACAAAAAAAAAAAAAAAGGCAACTTTGTCATGACTCGTTAGGCCATCTGACTCGATTCTATAATGTATTAGTTTTTGTAACGTGATTTATTAGTTTTTGTATTGTAAAATATTAGTTTTTCATAAATCTCTTACCCGTCATATAATGTATTGGTTTTTATACTGTGATGTATTTGTACTATAATATATTATTTTTTATTATAATATATTGATTTTTGGAATATAATGTAACGATGATCCGTTAGTTCAAACTAACAAGAGTGAAAAGAAAATAAGGTTCTGATTATTTTGGTTACTTAACTTAATAAATTGCTAGAATTATAATTTTGAGTCGGTAGTTTATATGACTAATTCCCCAACTTCCAATGTAGGGGACGATAATGTTTTTTTTTAACTTATAATATTTTTAAAATCAAATTATGCGCACAAGTTCAGTTTTGTTTCAAGAACGGTCAATCTTACTTTAAACTATCACTACCTCTTTTACATTTTTTTTAATAAACATTACCATACATGTTTAAGTGAAATAAATAAATATTTAATCAATTCTTTTTCTTAGCGTCTGCCACTTGTGAGATTAGAAAATTCAGGCCCAAGGTTGAATGGTAAAATTAAATAAATAATATATATTTAATTCAAAATTAAAAAATTAAATTAATTTCAAAAAAAATTAAAAAAATGTGGCGGGACGCGTTTGGCAAAAGCGTCCCGCCCTTCGGGACGCTTCTCTGGAAAAGCGTCCCGGACCTGTTTTACGTCCCCAAAAGTTTTTGGGGCGAAAATAAAAAA
>BMAC01001261.1:0-55244 GCA_014905375.1 Phtheirospermum japonicum
GCTTTTGGTTTTGATTTTTAAATACAAATAAAACAAACTTAACTTATCTATCAAACACTTTCTTCGGCTTCTATTTACAAACACCAAATTCCCCTCCTTAAAAGCGCACATAGAGTTATGTACCGCTAAATTCAATATCATAATAAAAAATCATACTTTTTCAAACATAATTTGACATATAATACAATATAAAAATATATTATCATCACTTTCATACATGATTTGTCATCTACAGTAAATAATAAATGATTCTAAATTGTATAAAAAATAATTTTTTTTAATATTCATAAAATTCTAAATATTTCAAGATTTAAAATACCAAGATTAAAAATCTCAACACACCCTAAATATTGCAAATAAGTTATAAGCGAAAAGATGCAAAATCCAAGTTTTACTACAATGTTCAACTTTTATTCAGCAAAATCAGATTAAAAAGAAAAACATTTTTAAGGTCTACAAAAACAGGATTAAATGAGCAACAAAAGTAATAATAATAAAAAAAAAAAAAGCTGAAACAAACAGTACTACAGTTATCCCCAGATCATATGTCTAAATCAAGTAATTTGCAGATATGGAGGTGTACATTCAGTGACTTATTACCTGGTGAATGTAGCAGAGACGAGCTGTGTTGAGGATTTAGTTGAAGTCGACGGCCATTTTCCAGATATGTAAACGCCGATTGAGGGGACAAGATCGAAAATGTTATCCGCTATATTCTCCACCTGAAAAAGAGAAAACTTTGTAAATAATAGTTGAATCACGTGTTACTGATGATTAGTAATTATTTATGAATTTTATCTTGCTGTATATAAATGATACTAACTAGAAACATTAAGAAAAACATTTAACTCGTTAAAATAAATATTACTTAAACAGAAAACGCAATCAGAATAGATTAATGAACAATATGTATGCCGTTTGTTTACGTCAGGAATGATTTGGCAAATAGTTTGGCAATTTGAGTTGGGATTCTATAGGTAACTTTAGATTCTATTTAGATTCTATTTACGCCATGTTAAATCGGATTATCATACCATTCTCTGTTGACATGATAAACCCAAAACTCAAAATAACTCTAAAAGCCTACGCATCTAAACTATTTTTGTGCAAATTGTCTTTTGTTAGATTCGAGAGAACAATGCACAAAAGGTCTACCATGAGTTTGTCCTGAAATTAGATCCCTTAGATCCCTTACACAGGTGTTGTAAACTTTAGGAAATTTATACAACTTCGTAACCTTGTGTACTTTTTCCTCAATTACAAAAAATATATTTACTTCTCATGTGTGTGTTTCGCAGGACCAGATTTGAGATATTCATAAAGTTACAGAACTATTTCGAAAACATTGAATTTTAAGGACCATTTTGCAACAGCCCTAGTTATAGGTTCAAATATGAAAATTTTCCCATGAAGTGTGTCACAAGTAGGAGTACCAGAAGAAGAACTATTTGCAGCCCCATAATAAGAAACCGGGCTGGACCTCAAAATTTATTAAATCTGACCTATAGTTGTTAATTGGTCCGCAAGAAAAAAGCCCGTTATCTATCTGATTTCCCCCAAAATTCAAAATTGGGGCTGAATTAAGTATTATTTCAAAATTTAGGTATAATTTTGGTTTGATTAGCAATTATTGTAGAAATTGGGACTGAACTATAATTAATTTGAAAATTAGGATTCAGTTTTAGTTTTTTAGTTAATTCGGGAATCTTAATCAATTAAAAAAAAATCGAAAAATTCAAAATTGGGGCTGAATTAAGTATTATTTCAAAATTTAGGTATACCTTTTGGTTTGATTAGCAATTATTTTAGAAACTGGGGCTGAATTATAATTAATTAGAAAATTAGGGTTCAATTTTAGTTATTTAGTTAATTCGGGAATTTTAATCAATTAAAAAAAATCGAAAATTCAAAATTGGGGTTTGAATTAAGTATTATTTCAAAATTTAGGCATAATTTTGGTTTGATTAGCAATTATTGTAGAAATTGGGGGCTGAACTATAATTACTTTGAAAATTAGGGTTCGTTTTTTAGTTTTTTAATTAGTTTAGTTTTTATTGGGTTTTCTATTTTTTAGTGTTTTTTTTTTAAGTTTTAGGGGACCTGCAGTTAGGCTGCCTGCTGCTTCACAGGAGTGTGCCTCACTAATTTTATGTGAATCATTTTTGGTAATTGTTGTCACCATAACTATCTGTTCGAAAAATTGTTTGTAAATATTATCATTCAAGACTATAGATGCTTCAACCTGATCTCTAACAATTTTGAAATTTTGGAATTCATGAAAATGTGCGAGTAAGAGATCACAAGTTGAATTAGTCTGAACTCAATGCTTTTCACTAAAAATCATATTCATTAATCTGGTAGTGTAAAACATGCTTAAAAAATGATGGGGTTTTGGGTTGTATTTATTTGCATAGTACTCGTTTGCAGTATGATAAAGTTAAGCTTCAAATTTTCTGTGGATGAAAATAAATTAAGATGTTATTGGAAATGAGAATTGAGAGGAATAAAAAAGAGTCCCTGCTCCACTGGAGTGACTTGGTATTGATTAGTATAATATCAGATAAAGAAAAAATAATAATACTCAATTACCCAGTTTGTAGCAATTTTTCTGCACTCTTGTGTAATATATCATGTTTCACATTGAAAACTTAAGACTTTGTGGGAATTAAGTTCTGATTGTATTCCCAGTCTAATATTCTATATTATTGTAGAAATTGGGGCTGAACTATAATAACTATATAGTTAGTGTTGAGGTGTACATTCAGTGACTTATTACCTGGTGAATATAGCAGAGACGAGCTGTGTTGAGGATTTAGTTGAAGTCGACGGCCATTTTCCAGATATGTAAACGCCGATTGAGGGGACAAGATCGAAAATGTTATCCGCTATATTCTCCACCTGAAAAAGAGAGAACTTTGTAAAATAAATATTACTTAAACAGAAAACGCAAATTCAAGTTCAAGTTTTAATTAACACAACTTATCACTAGATAAATAAATGGATTTACTTTTATTTGGTCAAAGTATGAAAAGGATAAATTTTCATATCGGGACAAGCCATGCGATGTCGAGCTATTTAGTTCGGGTTATTTTTTTCCGTCTAAAATTAACCGGTCCGTGATTTTCAGGTTGAATCGACATCCATAAATAAACATAACCTCAAAAAATCATACATAAATGAAACATACAACAACACAGATGCATATGTGCCTGCATACGCAAAAATTAGCAGATGCATAAGAAAAGCCTTGAAACTAATATCAAATCACGGCAATTGTTGTGGAAATTCAAATCTGACACGAAAAATCATCAAACAATATAAATGACTTGGAGTCCTCTTATAATCCCCATCGATTCAGGTCAATATTTAAGCTAAGATGCAAAATCGATTTTCATATATGAGAAGAAACATCAAATTTACCGTGTTTCATCGATAATAACAACATAACACAGATAAACTGCAGGACGCTCAAAGGCAAAAAAATCTCAAACCATCAATCAAAACTGAAATCAACTCCGTTTCAAACATACAAACGTCTACACACGAGATGCTAAATTTAAATTCGTCCGAGTCCTCATAAACACAACAGCGTGAACTAAAATCCGAAAGTTCGAAACAAAATGAACAAATCTCATCTAATTTTCTTCAAAATCGAACTTAAATGCTAAGCATGCAGGAGTTTTTGTCATTTTAAGTATAAATCAATAAATAGTTCAGTGGATGCCCCAATAGTTGCTTGAGAAAATTTCAAAATTTAATCATATCACAATCATTTAAAGGAAGAAAAACAAAAGTATATTATGATGCATAAATTAAAGTTTATTGTTCTACATAGTCATTTAATTTAATTTACAAGCAAAAAATCATACCTGAAAAACAGATACAATTTATTTCGTGTCGAGGAGTTGGCAAAAGCACCAAGTAGTAGCACAAGAATTAAGAAGCTGCAATAAATAAAAAAGTCACATAAAGTAGTTTACAATTACAACTTATTTCTTTATAATGTTAAACTGGAAAAGCTAAGTAAAATGGCAGAAATGTTCTAGTTAATTCATGTCATGCACCAATATTCAATTAGCAAATTGGAATCATGAAGTAGTTACTGGTGAGGTACTATTATAACACCTTCTGGAAATTTAGAGGTGATATCAGCAAACTCCCAGAGTTGGTTTAGGGCTCCCATGAATCAAATAAACACAATACAACTTATTTGGGATTATGAAGGAGCGTTTCTATTTTCTGTATGCAAATGAGAATAGTTAGACAGAAGGATAAACTGAATGCCACCTAATTTATTATCCAAGGAGACTTCAACAAGAAACAACACGTGCTCTAAAATAATGTCATTCAAGAGCATTTAATGCAAAATCTGGACTCTAACTTCATAATGCAGAAAGGGCTATCCCATGGCATGATATGCTCTACAAAATCGTACGGGACAAGATAGATCTACGAAAAGTAAAAAAGAATACCTCACAATTAGTCCAATGACTACTTCAAATGGATATAAACAAATTTGAAATACCAAATAAATAGTCAATATGATCTCTCTTTTTTAAAATGAAATTGATAATCAATTTAATTACTTGTTAAAATTGGAGACAAAATAGAAGATTTGCAAATATCATAGAGCTTTAGCCTCCAGTAACTTGATAATGGTTCGACAGACTATGTATGAAAATTTAACTTTCAGAACAATATTAAACAAGCTACRGATTTCAACAAATACAAACTTTTCAAAGCAGCAGAACATATTTTAGTGGCATAATTAAAAATGAAAAAATAACCAACAAAGTGTTTCTATAATGTAAAATCTTTACTTTTAAAAGCAGATTATCCCCTCATCTAAGTTGCCTGTGGAATAAAACACTTAATAAAAACAATAGGAAGTTTATAATTGTTATCATTAAAGCTATCGTCATTGGTATTTGTGCTGTCTGCAGATTTTAGTCTCTATCGAACTGTAATTTAAAAGGAAATTCAAATTGAGTATTTATTTCAAAATTTAGGTATACCTTTGGGTTTGAGTAGCAATTATTTTAGAAACTGGGGCTAAATTATAATTAATTAGAAAATTAGTGTTCAATTTTAGTTATTTAGTTAAATAGGAGTTTTTTTTAAGAAAAATATGATTAACATATTGGTTGATTAGGAATTATTTCTAGAATTAGGTTTTAATGTCAAAATTATAGATAATTRGGTTTTATTTCAAAAACAAGTTTGCAGTTCTGAAAACGGGCTGAAACTTAATGGAATCGGGCTGAAACATACAATAACATACAATACGAATTATCCAATTTGGAGAGGAACCCTTCTCTGCATAACCATATCGTCAAGTTCAATAATAAAATGAAGAATCAAAAGAGTTTAAAAGTTACTAACTGTGTTACAAGATTATTATGTATTCCAAGTATGTATCTTAAAAATACACACCAATAATGTCCACTACGAAAATCATCAATTCTCTTGGCATGCAGTGATGATATTGGATATACGAGATGATAAACAATTTAAAACACACAAACGAACCATGTGCAAATATACACATACTCATCATGACGCAGGCAAGTCATATATTCCAAATTCTCTATCACATTCACGTCTTTTATTTAAGATCATTATTCATATGCTTCACAACTCATCAGTCATCCAAACATTTCAAACACCTCAAAAATCATAACTGCACACTTAAATAAGAAGCTAATTAACCAAATACTCATGGAAACCAAAACATGAACTGGAACTAGGTATACAAGTAGGATGCGATATTTGAGATTAATTGCTGGCATCTTTCTATTTGTGTTAAGTTATTCATATCTGTTCATCACATACTACATAATCTAGTATATTCATATTCAAACACATATGAGTTACAATATATTAACTACTGTTAAAAGCTTCAAAGTTGTAATCCTTAATGTAGAAATATATTTCTACTTGTTCAGATAACGGTATTAAAATATTCAATTACAATGTCGAGCGGATAAGGTATTACTCATAGCTCTTAATTACCTGAGGCCAGAAACTGTATGCCTTTGCCTTAGCAATCCTAGTTCTGTTGCAGCCACAGAAGATGGTCTCCTGTCCGGGATTGATCTTTCATTCCTTAAGAATCTACCTCTGAGAAAAGCCTGCAGAGGAACAGGTGCAAATTAATCTTTGCAATATACAATACTATAGACAAAAATTTCAAGTTAGAGTCATTTTATACAATAAGAAACAGACGTGCCCAGTCTTTTGACATTTGGCCATAAAATGCGACCCTTCCATTGCGTGTAAGTCGTTAATGAAATGTCAGATTCGAGTTAAACAGAAAAATGTATCTAAATTTGAATTGACCAAACTATTCTTGAGACGGGTAAAAATAAATAAAATAAAATAAGATGTTGAGGACAAAAAAAAAAACAAAATTTCGTAATTGTAGGAAAAATAGTTCACTCTTACCCAATTCCTCTCCAAACTGGATAATTCATATTCAACTCTTACCCAATTCATATGAAAATGAAATTAAAATGTATAACAAAATAAAAACCATGGAATTAAGAGCTCGATTTATAAAAATCAAAATTTCCCCCAATTGGGTTCGAATCTGACAGAGACCGAAGAAACAATAAAATTGGGTTCGAATCATAAACCCTAGAAGAAGAAGAAGAAGAGCACTCAATTAAACAAGTAGATCGACTCAATTGTACAAGTATTAAAAAGAATATATGCAGAAACCATAAACCCTAGAAGAAGAAGAAGAAAACCTGAGTTCGGCCGCCTTCCAAATCAGCAATGGGTTCGATTATCTTGAGAAAACGCCGACGATGAACTCAATTAAACTCCGTCTTCCTCAGGTTTGAGCTGGCAGCGGCGGCTTGCCGGAGCGAGGGGATGATAAGGTCGAAATTAGGGAGAGAGTTGAAAAAAAATGGGCTGAAAAATTTGTCTCTGCACTTTTTGTTTTTTGGTTTAAAAAACGGGCTGAGTGGTAATTAAAAATTCTAATTCGCTAAATTCATATCGAGAACGGTATTTAAAATACCGTTCTGTATCGGCAGAATTTCAAGAACGGTATTTTAAATACCCTTCTGTATCGGTGAACTTTCGAGAACGGTATTTTGTTACCGTTCTGTATCGGCGATTACATCCAAAAGGGGTTTAAATAAACCGTTCTGGAAAGTAATAAAAGGGCGGCAAAAATTTTTTATTTACGCGGCATTAAATTGACCAAGACATTTGAGAACGGTTTTTTAAATAACGATCTTGATTTTCGTATATTCCAGAACGGTATTTAAATACCGTTCTGGACTGTCCCACTTCCCAGAAGGGTTTTGCAATACCGTTCTGGATTGTACACTTTCCAGAACGGTTATTGAAAACCGTTTCTGGTTTTATGTGTCAATCCAGAACAGTTTTTCAAAAACCGTTCTGGAAAGTGTACAATCCAGAACGGTATTTGAATACCGTTCTGGAAAATCGTCTATCCAGAACGGTAATTTCAAAAACCGTTCTGGAAAGTCTAATCCAGAACAGTATTTTAAATACCCTTCTAGATGCACCAGGATGTTCTGTTCTAGAATGTTGTTTCTGCACTAGTGTGAATAAGGCATTATATTAACTTCTGCTCCAAGATCCAACATTCCTTTTGATTTTTGTCCATTAGCCAAGGAAATAGTAATGTAGAAACTTCCAGGATCGCGTTCCTTTGGTGGTAATGGCTTCTTAAAAACCGCGCTCACTTCCCTTGGCAGTGTTACAAATTGTTTTGTCGCCAAGCGTCTCTCCCTTGAAGCAAGTTCTTTGAAAAATTTCACATAGGCAGACATTATTTTGATTACCTCCAAAAGTGGCAAGTTAATATTGACGTTCTTCAATAGATTATATAGTTCCATGAATCTTTTGTTCTCTTTAGCTAGACGCAAACGGCTTGGAAAAGGGATGGTATCCTTGATCGGCGTTGTTAATTGCTTCGGCGGTGATGGTTTAGGAACATTGTCTTTGCCAAGGGCATTATTCGGAATCGTCCCTTGAATGGATCCGAGAACATATCGATTAGAGGATTTATGCAGATGATCTACTGGTTTAGAATCATCGCCCTTGCTAGGAGTTGGTGTTTTATCCTCGACCTCAACCTCATCATCTCGGTCAACTACTCCGTTATCGATCTTCTTCCACTGCGAAGGACATGAACCGCCGATGCCTGTTCTGCTTGGCTTGGAAGTTTACCTTTCTCATTTGAGAGCTTGGCTAGATGAGTCGATAATTGACCTATTGCTGTTTCAAGTTTCCTCTACCCAGATGTATTTTTAAGAATAGCCTTTTTCATGTCAGTGATTTCATTTTGAACGTCCACGAGTCCATCTCGGTTTTTAATAGTTTTAGCCACTTGATTCTGCTGCCAAGCCAAAAGCTGATAAGTTGATTGAACTGTTGTAGGCACCTACCCTTGCGTATGGAAATTATTTTGTGGTGGTGGCAATGGTGCTTGTGCATGTGGTGGTGGGTATTGCGGATCGGGTGGCATATAATTCGGACTTCCTGGGCCCCACTTAAAAAGAGGATTATCACGTTGCGTGGTAAAATTCCTGGGCCCTTGATTTGAATAATTTTGAATTGCGTTAACGTCTTCATGCTGTTCAACATTGTTTGGACAACATGTCTACTAAATGTTCGGGGGACCCGCATTGGTGACACATCGCAGCAACCTTTTTTGAAGAGGCCTTGCTCGCCCCCTCTCGGCCTTCCAAGCTGCCAATTTCAAATATCTCCACACACTTTGCCTTGACTAATTTCCCGTCATCTAAATCAGGATCGGGGATGTATATCTCATTAACTTTTAATTTACGAGGCTGAGAGTTGGTTAGTCTAGATTTTTTCGCTTTGCTTCTCCAACACTCGTCTTGCCTCGGGGGCTGTTAAATCTCTGAAATCTCCTCCTGCCGCTATCTCTACTTCTCTTTTCCCATGGTCCAACAATCCATCGAAGAGAAATTGGTTAGTCATCTCCGTAGAGTAGTTGTGGTGGGGTCAAGCTTGCAAAATCGTCTTGTAATGCTCCCACGTTTCATGAAATCGCTCTCCCTCCAACTGTTCAAATAGTAATTTGCCTCCGAAGATGCCCCTTTTTTTGTACTGAATAATATTGATTTAAATACTTCTCGATTATCATCTCCCAATCAGTTAACGAACCAGGCTCTAGGGATAGTAGCCATGACTTCACTTTGTCCTTCATGCTATACGGGAAACAAATCATTCGCACCTCCTCTTGGTTAAGGCCATGAACCACAAATCTACCAACTTCATCAACAAAATAGTTCAAAAATGCCAAAGGGTCTTCATGGGCTCCTCCGTGGAAGTTCGGGAGTAAATTAAGTTGATGTGGTTTAATCTCCACTTCCTTTGCGGTTTGTCCAAGAACAATAGCGGATCTGAAAGGCACAACCTTAGGACGTGCCAAATCACATTATCTTAGTGCTCTATCTCCCCTTGGTTCTCTAACTTGGTAATTATCTCTTTCGTAGCGGTTGTCATATGCATTTTTTCATAATCATTTCCGCGCTCGTGTCTCAATTCAAAATGGTCTTGTTCGTAGCCATGGTTTTGATTTGCCAACCAATCATCTACCCGTCTATGATTGTTAGCATACTCGTTATGCTGATGAAAATCATCATTTCTTAATGCCAAGCTCTTGATGTTGTGTTGACAATTAGCATTGTTGTTCCTCTCATCATGTTATCTTATATTCGCCATGTTGGGTGGATGATCGACTATGTTTTTAAGTTGGCGATTTAATTCGTCGTTATGCTGTTGGTTAACTCCTTCATTTCTCCCCTCGCCTTGTCTCATGTTCTCCACGTTTTGCTGATAATTAGCCCAGTAACCTCGTGGTTTTGGTTGTCCTTGCATAACGATTGGTTCACTACCATACCCATTTCGAATGTGATGTGGTGGTGATCTTGGTGGGGAATCACCGTTTCGGATTGATTGTGCTCCTAACATTGCCTCAGGGATATCGTCGCAAACAAAATCAGTAGTTGTAGACGAAATGCTCTCGGGAATGAAAAGGGGCCTTGGTCTTGGTGGATTTGAATGATTGATGTTGTCAATAAATGGTGCAAGATCGCGTTGAAGTGATCGTCTACCTTGCATAAACTTAACAACAAATCAACGTACCAAGTGGCAAAGATCCAAACCAAGTGCAATTATACAAATAATGACGAAATAGAAAATAAAGTGAAAAACATCCTTAAATCCTACTCGTTGTCCCCAGCAACGGCGCCAAATTTTTTATCCAAACTTTTGTGCACCCCTTTTAAGATATTTAATTTTTAAACACGCAATCTTGATCGCAAGAGTACGAGGAACTTGTAGGGTGGTGAGTTTGACTCAAGTCGATTCCTTCGAGGACAACTGTTTGGTCTCTTAGATGTTTTTCTCAATCACTAGTGATCAAATAATACATACAAATTGGGGGGGTTTTGAAGAATTGATTTGATCATTTCAAAATAAACAATATTTCAAACTAATTAAACTAATTATCTTAAACTAGATTACCAACTAAGAACGATAATTAAACTACTCGAACCTAAGAACTAAGAAATAATTAAACGAGCAGTAAAACGCAGTAATGGTTTAAACCTAATCGATCCTTGCGAATAAGAGTAGTGAATCTAAGAACATAAATATAAGAAACTACCAAGAAGCAATTGTATCATAGAAATCTTTAAATGGGAAATCAAGCATAAACTAGTTCGCATAAATAAATTTGCATAAATAACTTGATGAGTCCAAAGTATCTAAAGTATTAAGCATAAAGTAAATCAAAATCTAATTATCTAACTCTAGAATTAACTAAGAATTAACTAATAAAGCAATTAAGATTTTAGGAGACTTATTGAAACTAGTAAAAGCGATAAAAATCTCAAGCGAGTCCGGAGTTGGAACAGAGATCTTGATTTGAAGTAAATCTGGAACGTAAGGGACTTGAATCTTCAATATCGATCTCTATCTTCATAACGAAGTGTGTAAATGCGTTGTTTTTGAGCTCTCTAACCCTAGGTAATCGTCTCTCCTTTTAAAATCCAAAATATGAAGAGTATTTATAGATATAGCATGTCTTGGCGCACAAAAAAACCTAAAAATGCATTTATGGGCAGCCACATCGACTTCGCGTCGACCAACGCGTGCTGGAGCTTGGCGTCGACGCTGCCTGTGCGCTCACGTCGATTGGGCGGGGGCGTCGACCGACGCGGTCATGGATCGACACAACAGAGAGTTACGTCGGCTTAGTGTTGACTGAGTGTCAACCGTCGTGGTCAGGATCCGCGTCGACGCTCGCGTCGACCGACGCTACTGAGAGTATGTGTCATTTTCTCAATTTTTCTGCTACTCGTTCACTGGAAGCTCGTTTTCCACTTTTGTACATCGAACTTCATCTATTTACGCGCTGAACTCTTCCGGTTACTTAGCTGTAAGTTGAAAAATAATGAATAATCATCTATTCTCATCAATTATGATCAAAATACGGTAAAATAAGCTAGAAGTATAAAATTACGGAATTAGGCTTAAATCATCCAACTTATACCAAAAATAAATAGAAAAAAGAACTAAAATACTAATAAAAATAAGGACAAATCTGCGTTAATCAATTATTACGGTCGTCTAATAAAAATTGTGCAATTCGAACAAACCGGCCGAATGGAGAAAAACACGCTATTGTTCAAGTGCGGATGGTTTGATCCAACTCCTACAGTCACAAAAGTCTATCCACATTATAAGCTCATCGATATCAATCGTAAGTGTAGGTTCAATCGATATGAACCTTTTGTACTTGCTTCCCAAGATGTACAAGTATATTATTGTGCTTACCCAAGTTTGAGACGAGACAAGTTGGACTGGTGGGCAACGTGTAAAATCAAGGCGAGATCAAATGTTGAGTTTAACGAGCCTCTACCAAAAGAATCATTTCAAGAGGAAGCTATAGATACACGCAGTCTGATTCAACTCGACAATATCGATTTCTAGTTGCAAGACCCCAATGATAATTACGTGGATGAACTTTGTAACGGGAAAAATAATGATACAGAAAAAGATTTACTCACCGATCAAGATACATATCAAGACACGGACGAATATGAGTTTGATGATAACTTTAATAGTGAAAGTGATTAGTTTGGTTGAAATATATGTAATTTATTCATATTGTAAAACACACATTTTTTTAAAAAACCTATTTTCTTCATGTTTGGATTTATTAATACGTTTGGTATATAACATATACCAGTATTTTGTGAAATGCTCGTATTATTATCTAATAATTTTATCAAATGGCGAGAGGTCGAGGTTCCAATAGCATGGGCCAATCAGATATGTGGTCGGCTAATCGTTTAGCTGATTTCAATGACGACTACATGGGTATCGATACTGATTATTCATCGTCGACGCAGACACCGATGCAAACACCAACACCAATGTCACATACACTGCTACATACACTGTCTGATGCGGGTACATCACGTCGGCAGTTGTTCCCAACACATAGGGGTGGAGTTCTTGTTTATATTGCAGGGAAGAAATAAGTAAATTAATGATTTTAAAATTTTAATTATCATTATGATTAAATTATATTCGTAACAAAAAAAAATACAATTGAATATAGGCTACACAGCAGACAGACCAATGTGACCACTATACTCCGGCAGATTTTCGAGAAGAAACTCCATCCCGCCGGGTAGTGCTATGAGGAGGTCCCTAAGGAGACTAATGAGTTCTGGTGGGAGATGTTTCAGGTAATTATTATTTTATGTCCAAATTTTTTAATCTCTATTGTAACTACACAATCATATGTATCAATTGAATTATAATTATTGTTTTATTTTCTAGGGGATCTGTTATTGGGACCCGGAGGAGTATAGTGCTCATGACATACGAAGTATTTGACTCGATGATTTCGGACAAGTACGGGAAGTAGATGAACGATTATAAGTAGTATCATGCTTCTCATGGTGGTCAGCTGTAGCCATGCATTACCCAGGAGGTCTGGAGGTAAACGATTTTGTTATATGTATTTTTATTAAATTAAAATTATTTATTTATAACAGATAATTTATATCATATCTTATATATCATGCATCTCAACTAGGGCTTGGAAGGTTGATTGGGATAAGCCCGAGAACAAGGAAAAATCCGAGCAGTGCAGCCGGGTGATATCAAGATCTAACATCGATTATGCTCTTGATATCATAAGTAATTTCAGAATATAATAATAAGTTAATTATTTGTTTATTTTGAATGTTAATTAATTGGAAATTCTATTTGGATACAGGAGCGGGAGACGGGTGAGCCGGCCAAGGCGTACAAGGTTTTTGTACATATGCACAAGAAGGACGACAACCCGTGCATCGATGCGAGATCCAGTAATATTAATGTGATTCTCTTCCTTATTTTTAACTTGTTCTTTGGTTTTAAGGTAGAATTTACTAACGAGTTGTATTTCAGGCGGAGTACGAGCGACAGCTGGAGGAGACACGTGTGTCTTCCCAGGATGCGGGTAGCGAGGTTGACCCTGATCGGGTTTTCTTTGACGTCGTCGGGTCGAGCAAGGGATGACACTACGGCATTGGCTCGTACGGGAAGGTGGTTGCTGCTGCGAAAGGTTTTTTCACAGGCATCTCTTCGTCCTCCTCCTCCCAGCAGCATATAAACCACGTGAGACAGCTCGGGGCGAAGCTCCAGGCGCAGAGGGAGGAGTTAGAGGCCACGAGACTAGCTCAGGAGCCCACGAGGGCGGAGCTCCAGGCGATAGAGCAGCGATACACCGAGTCTGAATGACAACGTCAGGAGCAGCGCCAGTAGCAGGAGGTATTTCAGGCACAGGTGAACGCACAGATGGCCGAGATGTATGCTCGTTTCTCGTAATACCCCCTGCCGCAGCACCCCCCGCCATAGGATAGTTTCATAAGATTTATAAAACTTTCTTACTAAACACTTTTGTCGAACTCATGTAATAATTGTAAATTTCCAAATATTTTTATAATAATTGATTTATTTATTTGTCTGTTCATTATTGATTTTTCTTCAATTTTTAGGGAATTTTAATAAATAAACATGAATTAAAATTAATATGTAAAAAATATTTAAAAAAATGAGATTCCGAGGGGAAATACCCTTTGAAATCCCTCAAAAATCTAAAAAACAAGGGCAAAACCGAGGGTGTATACCCCTCGTTTATTCCGAGGGTAGATCCAGCCCTCAATTTTTCTGAGGGTGCTGCCCCTCGATTTTTCGAGGGCATGCCCTCGTTTTTTTCGAGAGTAGTTTGCCCCTCGATTTTTCCATGGGTAGTTTTGCTCCTCAGATTTTTCGAGGGAAAATAACCCTCGTTTTTCTCGAGGGTAGTGCCCCTTGGTTTATCCTCAGTTTTTTCGAGGGTAGATTGCTCTTGCCCTCGGTTTTTTCCAGAGCAATCTACCCTCGCTTTTTCCGAGGGCAGGGCCCCTCGGTTTTCCTGAGGGTCGTAAGGGGGAATTAACCGAGGGTATTGACCCTCGTAATTTTCCTGAGTAAATTTTTCCGAGGAGAATTTACCAAGGAGGGTTTTTCCGAGGGACATTTTTCCTCGATTTCTCAAAAAAAAAACCCGAGGGAATCTACCTTAAAATCAAGGGAAAAATCCCTCGAAAAATTGTTGTTTTTTTGTTGTGTGAGAAAATATATTTGGGTTGCATATGGCAAAGAATCTGAGGAGGAAGATGAAGCCAGTAGCATAATTATGCGAGGTAGAAGGAAAAAAAATTGGATTTCGATGTAATTAGGCTGATACCATGTAAAGTAAATATTTTGTATTGAATAATTTTGTACATTTTAGACATGTTTATGTACAAGAGAAATAATAAAGATATCAACTAAATAAGGTAAGTAAGTAATTTACAATCCTTATGAATTTGGTAACGGTTATTCTTTTGGATTTGGTAACGGCTCTTGATTCTATTATCTATTATATGTTTTTCTTCTATTGCATGAAAAATCTGAGGTTCCTGATTCCATCAAAATGGTCAGCAATTGCGCCCTACTAATTTTTGATTAGCTATGTTTTCGTTCTGTTTCTTCACGAGATTCGGATCTCATGGTTCAAATTTATCATTTCGATTTTGCATGAGATCGAAAGGGGTTTGAAGGCAATAATAATAATAATAATAATAATAATAATAATAAAGATGATGTCAAGGGACTCGGCTGAGTTGAAGTTCAGTCTGGATAACTTGACTGCAAATTGTTACATTAGCGGGGTCGTTAAGAGGGGATGACGGATGGATCTGAGTAAGAATGATGATTATGCGTATTCTAATATTTTAGACAATCATGACAATTTTTAAGTTTAAGATTATAGGAAGAAAAGCAGTGTGATCTATGGTTTGTCTTTTATTTATATATTGGTGTGTTTATTTGATTATTTTCTCCCATTGGCTTAGTATAGACAAAACGTGTTTTTTTAACCATATATTTTTTAATTTCCTTCTATTATTCCTTACTGGTTTTACAATTTTTTGTGTAAGTTGCTACCTTTATTTTTTTGGTAGTAATTTTTGGTGAACTTTGACAACTTTTGTTATCGTGTACCGCTAAATTACTCCATCTTCAGCAAACCATTTTTTTTTAGCAAGAATCTTGATTTCTTTTGTGCTGGGAGTTATATTAAATTCCTTTTTTTTTTGGAAAGTTTTAGCTTTATATTTATGATTATTATCCAACCCACCACCATAAGCGAGGCAATTTATTAGGTGCACCTTACTAGGTGCACCCTATTTTACGTGATGATATATGATAGTTATACGTGATAATAATTGGTAGTTATACGTGATGATATGTGTCAAAAATTTAGAGTTTAGGGTTTTCTTTTCTATTTTAGGGTTTAATTTTATATTTTAGAGTTTAGTATTCAATTTTTAGGGTTTAATATATCATTTTAAAGTTTAGTTTTTTATTTTTTTATTTGATTTTCCATTTTAGGATCCCGACAAAAATCTATCATTCTGCCAGTTATATGTGATGATATGTGGTAGTTATATGTGATGATATGTGGTAGTTATATGTGATGATATGTGTCAGTTATATATGATAAAAATTTAGAATTTGGAGTTTAATATTCAATTTCAGGGTTTAGTTTTTTATTTTAGAAATTAATTTTCCATTTTTAGGGTTTAATTTTTTCTTTTAGGTTATTTTTTTTAATTATAAGATTTTAAATTTTAGATTTAGAATTTTAATTACTTGTGATGATATGTACCAGTTATATGTGATGATATGTACCAGTTATATGCGATGATACATTAAATTACAGGGTGCACCTTACAAGGTGCACCTGGGTCCATGGTATATTCTCTCCCATAAGCGAGGCACCGCCACCAAAGTGCAGCTTAGTCAAGATATTGGTAAGAGTTTTTTTCCAATTCTTTTTCTCTTCCATTGAAAATTTAAATTGATTGAATAGAAATACATTGGTAAAATTTTCTTAACCAAGGCAAGGCAATTAACCCTTTTTTTTTTAACTCATTTTTACTTGTCAATTATGTGCTCTATATTTTTATGGAAGGTCATCATGTAAGGGAATTATATTTCTTCATGCTGGTCTTATGAGGTGATTCAAATTTTTGTGCACTCCTTTTTAAGATATTTTAATTTAAAACACGCAAGCTTGCTCGTAAGAGAACGAGGGCGCTTGTAGGGTGGGAAGTTGACTCGTGTCGATCTCTCGAGGACAAATGTTCGATCTTTTAGATGGTTTTCTCAATCACAATTAAACATATAATTCATACAAATTGGTGGGTTTGGGAGGTTTTGATTTAATTATAAACTAAGGATTAAAGCAATATTAAATCTAAACTAATTAACTTTAACTAAATTACCAACTAGAATTTAAAAGCAATAATTAAACTAAATCAAATTACTTAAACCTAAGAACTAAGAAATAATTAACCTAGTAATAAAACGCAGCGATGCTTTATTATTCAGGACCTAATCAACTCTCATAAATAGCATAAACGAATCTAAGAAACATGAATATAAGCAACTATCATGAAGCAATTTGATCATAGGAATCTGAAGACGGAAATTAAAGCATAAATCAATTCGCATAAATCAATTCGCATAAATAAACTTGATGAATTTAATATCCAAAACTCAATCATAAACTAACTAAAAACTGAAAGTAAATTGCTTTGATTGTTCAACAAACCAAAATTCATCAATCAATTCAAGAACGTAAAGTGAATCTAACTATCTAACCTTAAGATCTAAGAATTAAACTAATAAAGCAATAAAAAGGATAAGAGAACTTATTAGATCTACTAGGTGCAGAAGATTCTCTAGCTATTCCGGAGTTAAAGCGTTGATCTTGGACGAAGATTGAACCACGAACGTAAAATCGAAGCCTTGGACTCGTCGTTCTTCGATCCTTGATCTAGACCTTGGAATCTTGTTATGAGATGTGGAGATATGTTTATTCTAAGCCTAAATACCCTAGGATGGCGTTTGTCTTCTGTAAATCCGAAATATTAAGGGTATTTATAGTTATTGCATGCCTTGACGCACAAGAAAACCTAAAAACGCGTTTCAGCAGCGGGCGTCGACTTCGCGTTGACCGACGCGGATAGGGGCTCGGCGTCGACGCTCCTGGTGCGCTCGCGTCGATTGGGCAGAGGAGTCGACTGACGCGGTTACTGATCGACAAAACAGAGAGTTGCGTCGGCGTATGTTTTGCATGTAATTGTTGTGTTTTTCTTAATGTTTTTAATTAGGATTTTATTTGATTTTAAGTAGTTCTTGAGCCGATTAGTTAGTTTTCTAGGTTATTTCTCTTGTTTTATTATTTTTCGTGTTTCTTTTTGATTTTATAATTAACTTGGTTAAATGGGTTCAATTGATTTGAGGTTTGGTGAAATTCTTTGGTTTTTATGTTAAAAATTCCTTTTTTAAAAGGTGGAGGCATTGAAGGCCAAAGTTGAAGCCAAGCCTTTCCAAGGCAAGCCAAACTCCAAGCCAAGAGTGGCTCAAAAACGCCCAGACTTTCTGGAATACTCGCCATGGCAAGCAAAAACCGACGCCAAAGCATTGGTGCTTGCCAAAATTCACGCCAAACTGCCCACACTGGGTGGCGCTGCCGACACTGGGTTACCCACACCCCGCGCGCAGCGCCTGTCCACACCGCGCAGGCCCTCGCCACACTTCTCGCGCCACACCCCTGGCGTGCGCCGCCTCACTGCCAAAGTTAACGCCAAATCCCCGGGGCTTGCCAAACCCAATGCCATCGCCCACGCCTAGGCCCCAACTGCCGACCACCTGCGCCCAAGCTCGGCCATGGCTGAGGCCACATCGAGCCATCTCGAGCCAAAATGTGCCAAAAATCTAGCCAAGGGTCTAGGAAGGTGCCTCCGGGTCAAACTTGGTCAAACCGGGAATTTCAAGCTTCTAAGGCTATTTTGGCCCTTTTAAACCCAATTAAATGTAATATAAAGAGTAGACTTCTCTCATTCTTGAAGGATACCTCTCATTTTCTCCCAACCCGAAGCATGGGTTTGGGATTAAAAATCCTCTTTCTAGTTTTTAAGATCTATTTTCTCTTCCTTAGGTTTTAGATTTAATTTCAAGCTTTAATGTAATTTCTTTTCCTAGATTTAGATTTAATTTCAAGCACCTCCTTGGGTTTGTAAGCCTAATAAGAATCCAAATACTCCTTTGGATTGTTACTTTTGATTGCAATTACATTCAAGGTTTGCTTCCTTTCTTAATTCAAGTAAGTTTCCTTTCAATTTCATGTTTTATGCTTTATTTCCATGCTTTGTTCTTCATTTCCATGTTTGTTCTTCATTTTATGCTTTTTATCTTAGCACCTTGAATTCATGTTAGATCTTAAGAATTGGATATGGAATTTAGATGAGTGACACATCTAGATCATAGATCGGGTCTTGGATCATCTTGATTTTGAGATTTTTACTATGCTTTATTTGCAATTTTATTTTCATGCATAGTTTTATGTTAAATCTTAGATCTACTCTTTGTTGTTTGTTATTTTACTTAAAGTTTTAAACTTTCATGTTAACTTTTCTTGCTCTTTACATCCATACTTTCAGTTTTTTGCTTATTTGCATAATTTAGGATTTTATGCATAGTTGTACCTTGTGCATGCATGCTTGTATTTGGTGAAATATTGCATTTTCTTGCTTATTTTCATTATTTGCTTTGCATTTTCTATTTGAGAAATACGACGAGGCATCTACCCACTTGTTATTTCAATTCTTAGTATAGTTTTAATTAGTTTAATTGCTTTATTTTCATTTTCCTTTTATTTTCCAAGCTTGAAACACATTGAATCCTTCAATTGAACCGATTTTCGATAATACCAAGACCATGAACCCGTTGATTTATTTCAACACCACGAAAACTCTTCTAACAGCGTAGCGTCGACATAGTGTCGACCGTCATGGGCAGGGTCGTGTCGACATAGCGTCGACTCTCGCGTCGGTCGACGCTACTTGCTGAACGTCTAATTTTCTCGATATTCTGCTACTCTTTCACCGAAAAGCTCGTTCTCCACTCTTGAACATCGAAATTCATCTATTTACGCGCTGAACTCTTCTGGTTACTTAGCTGTAAGGTGAAAAACAACGAATAATCACCTATTCTCATCAATTACGATCAAAATACGGTAAAATAAGCTGGAAGTATAAAAATACGAAATCCAGCTTAAACTACCCAACTTATACCAAAAACAAATTGAAAAACGAACTAAAATACTAATAAAAATAAGTACAAATATGTGCTAATCATGAGGTTATGAGCTCAACAAAGACTTGTATTAGAATTATAACATTTCTTCACGTCTTTTGTAATATAGAATTAATTGAAAATATCTTCATTATATTTTCATTATTTTATGTAAATATGTCAACAGTGGAGTGAAAAAGCAAACACTGCTTTTATTAGACTGATATCTTTTTTTTTTTTTTTGAGCTTATTATTAGACTTGTTAAAATGACAATGTCTACTTTTGGAAACCACAAAGCCTTTCAAGTGGGAAACGGATAGATACATCCTCAAACCTACACAAGAAAACAAAAGCATCTCGTGCAAATATCATAATTATTTTGAATTCATGATAGAGTTTGTTTCACTTTTTTTTCTTTTGTGTTTCTTTTTTCCTGATTATCATAGGACAATTTATTCTTACATGTCAGGCCATTTTATTGGCTTTAATCTTCATTTCTTTAATAGTAAAGTTAAAAGGTAAAAACAATTTTCTTGTTATTCTCTATTTGAATTTGTATAATCTTTGTATTAGATGTGCAAATGAAGATTAGATAGGTAATATGATAAGCTAGCTATCCACATCTTATTTTTCTAAACAATTTATCACCTATTTTTTAGAATGATGGAAAAATAGTTTTGCATCTTTAGTTTTTGATAATAAATATTGATTAGCTAATATATTTGCTTATTATTAAATTTTCGTAACTAAAGTTTTGACATTCCAATATCAATTAAGAAACTCAAAGTTTTTGATAGGCCAAGGCCGTGCGTTGCACGGCCATTTCTTCCTATTATTATAAAAAAAGCTTCTGAAGGATGTTATGTGCTGATTAAGAATTGCAGTGATAGCTATAATTAGTTGTTTTCAAGTGTGTTTAATTTGGGGTTTTGACCTATTGAGTTTTTCTTTAATTGGCCTATATATGTAAGACTGGATAATTACATAAATTGTTACAATTAATGTACATATAGCTTTTATAAAGTAAAACAAGATTTTGACCCGCTCTTCGTTGCGGGACAAATTTATTAAAAATTGTAAATGTTGAGTTTTATTTATTTGTAGTGAAAGGGAAAAAAATTAAATTATATAAAAATAAGATTACATTGTAACATTTAATCATTAACACATGGATAATATAAAATACAAAAATTTGTGTTAGACAACCGAACGTGGTACATTTCATTAAGCAACTCCCAAAAAGTAAGTTTAAGTATTTATTTTTAATTTTTGGGTTACTTTTAATTTAGTTTAATTTCTCTACTTTAATTTTTTTTTTCTATTTATTTTTCTGAGGTCTACTAATTTTTTTAGTATTTTTTTAATTTTAAAAATAATTTTTAAAGAGTCCGACTAATGCTTAGAGTGCCAATTTAAAATGCATACACTTTGCAAAATTATTTTTAATTCAAACATATTTGTCTATTAAAGATACTTAGTAGTGCAACTTGATATTATGTAATAATCTATATATGATGTATATTTATTTTATATATAATATATCCGAAATTYTAATTTAATGTATTCATGTATTCAGATTCATTGAACATGGTCCGTGATAAAGCAATTGTACTAGTGAAAATAAAAGAAAAAAAATACTATTCTCCTTAACTCTCTAAATTTTCCTATATTATATAGGTAGATTGAATATATTAAATTATGTGTCTTTAAATAATTAATTTTTATAAAATATAATTTTCTTTTACGTAATATGCATTATTAATAATAGTCATTCATATTATAAACATTTTGAAATTATTAGATTAGGTGTCATGAAATAATTATTCTTCATACAATATAATATTCCATTTCTTATACAATTATTTATTAATAATAATTCATCTTAAGATTTGAGTCTTATTCTTTTACTTGAAAATATATTAGAAAAAAATTAAGAACTTTAGTTTAAATAAAAATTAAATAGTTATTTTAATGACTGCCACCTAAGGGCAAAAATCTAAAATAAGAATTTAAAATATGAAAGAGAAAAAAAAGAGAAAAGATAAATGAGTTTCGTTCTTAGAACAAAAAGTTATTGACGACGAAGTTTAATTGTTTATGGAGAGAAAAAGAAATTAAATTACAAAGAAAGAAAAAATACATTCATTAAATAATATAATTATTATTTTTAATATGTTGATAAAAAAATATCATAATTTAAAATGTAGTTTAATGAGAAAATAAAATTACACTGATAGATTAGATTTCTAAATTTCGATTTTTTTAGTTAAACAATAATTAATTATAACCTTTATCATAAATTAGTACAATATATAAAAATAGTATAGTATTTAAAACAAAATTACACTGGCTGATTTGATCTTTAAAATATTTCTTATATATAAATTTATTAAAAATAAAACCCAAAATAAATAAAAAAAAGAAAAGAAAAGAAAAAACAAAAAAACAAATCAAAAGAAAAAAGAAAAAAGAAGAAAAAAGCAACCAATTGGAGGGTGACTGACCGCTCGTCGTTGAAGCGTCAAAAATAATATTTATAAAGTTCCTCGACTTTCCTCTACTAACTAGTAGCAGTGGCAAGCAAGGGTCGATCCCACGAGAAGTGTGGATTAATTTGTGATTTTCTTGTATTTTAATAAACTAAGAAAACGGGGGTGAAGAATATTAATTAATCTAAGAAAACTAAATAACTAAAGAAAACAATTAAAATCAAATAACGAAACAAATAAGAAAATAACAAATAATAATAAATAACTTCCCAGTCATAGTTCAGTTTCCACCCTCGTTCAATTCATCTAACCAATTGCAATATTATAATCCACTCATCATATAAAACTAAAAACCCTAAGTAACAATAAGCTCTGCTACTCGAATTTACCCTTACCGTTTACTCAATTAAAACAAGCTCTTTAATTAACTCTAATTAATGAACAATCTAGAATAAGCTCTCTAGATATAATCCACCAACAGCATTGAGAACCAGGCAAATAGGTTAATCTAAGCAATAAACACATAAGCTCGGTTTATTTAACCTATGTTGTGTTATCCCTAATGATACGAGACCATTAGTTGCTTCAKAGAAATCGAAACTACGACAATTACATGGGAAGCAGTTCTCTTTCTAGCAATTGATAACCAAATCCCTAATCTAGGTGGCCAATCCGAACCAAGAATTCAGCAATCATGTCATGAAATAAGCAATCATGATATGTAAACAAGATAATACAAGCAATCTCATATGAAGAACGAAAGAAATACGCATAAGTTAATTAAAACATAATATTACGAGGGTTTCCACATCCCTAGAACTAGACAAAACAATCTACTCACTCATGGAGTTCATAGAATAACAGGAAAATAAAGAAATAAAACATAAGTCTTAGATAGAAAAGAGATAAGAAAGCTTAGATCTTGAATCTTGAGTCTTCAATTTTCAAGCTCTTGATGGATGGTTGAATTGGGCTCCTTTTGGTGCCATGAAACCCTAGGATTAATGTCCAAGTCTGTTTTTGACGAGTTTGGGTCGAGTTTATATAGAAATCCTATTTCTTGCTGCCCAAGATTTCTCCTAAGATAATTCTGCCGAGTCGGCGTTGACGGAGCGTCGACTGACGCGAACCAGCCCTCGGCATCGACGCGCATCACCCGCCTGCGTCGTCCTGCATGGGCGTCGACTGACGTGCTCCCAGTTGACGCTTCAGAGCATGAGCATCGACATTGCGTCGATTGATGCCCTTCTGATCGATGCTTCAGAACATGAGCGTCGACCTTGTGTCGACTGACGCCCTTTTGATCGACGCTTCAGAACATTAGCGTCGACCTTGCGTCGACATGGTGTCGACTGACGCCCTTCTGATCGACGCTTCAGAACATGAGCGTCGACCTTGCGTCGACATGGCATCGACTGACGCGAGCCAGCCTTCGGCATCACACCGCATATCGCGTCGACTGACGCGAACCATCCTCGGCATCGACGCATCATCGACGCAGCATCCTGATTATTGATTTTTCTCTCGTCGATTCGTCAATCCTTGTATCTCAACTTTCTTGTAAAATCTCATTCACTTATTATAGCACCAAATACTGCAAAATAGAGAAGAAATATATAATTGGTGCTTCTCCATTCGTAATAGTAAATACTCGAGAAATAAACATATATGAGAATATTAAGCACATAAAAACATAGAGATTAAACCATTAATTAAAGCATAATTTCTCGCCTATCGAATCCCCCAAACTTAAACCTTGCTTGTCCTCAAGCAACATGAGATTAAAGCACAGAACAAACATACAATTAATAACTCACTCAAATTGGCTAAATCAACTTATCCGGACTCTAGTCACCGTCATATTTCTAGAAATCGCAAGCGTTTCATGTATTGACCTAAGTAATCCCAGCAGTTAGGCAATCCCTTTTCATATACGTCACATCAATGTACTATGGTGCCCCCTCGCTACTCGATGGTTTGACTCTATCCATCGTTGGTCACGATCAAATATCTAGTCCTCCCATTTATTTGTTTATTTTTCTTTTTTAACTATTATTTTTTTAATTGAGGCCCGCAACTCCGCACTACTGTTCTTGACTTGATAATTATGATGAGGTGCTGGATAGGAGGATCGTCTTGATAAGGTATTTGATTTGTTGAGTTCACCTCTGCCATGGTTGAGATTTTCATTAGATTTGCGCCACTTGAATACATGCATGAATTTGTTGAGCTACTAGCATCTTCATTGGATTTCGCCCTTAGAATTTGTAAGCGAATTGCACTTGATAAATACGGATAGGCAGCTGTTTTAGCACCTCAATTCTTTTTGAATATTTTTTTTTCAATTTTCAACTAACACCATGCCGGTATACCCCAACCGGACTTTATTGGACTTCTGTTTCGACTAACGAGATATCATCACACAACCGCCAACTTCAAGGCCCCACACAACTCATATTGAGTACGGCAACCACAAGTACACATCAACAACGCAACAATCAAGAGTTGACGCCCCACAAATGAATCACAAAAGCACTAACATGCGTACCCTTGACCTCTAAATCAAATGATGACTAAAAATTTAACCGAAACATAATTCATCAAAGCAATTCAAGCGAGTATTATTAACATTTTAAATCATTTCCCAGAATTTAATCGCAAAATTTTTCAAAATTTATCAATTTTTAGCACAATATTAATCTCAATAACCCACTCCCCCAAACTTAAACGTTAGCTTGTCCTAAAGCATAAAGCAAGAACAAGCAAATAATACATCATAAGGGAAGAGTAAGGGAAAAGAAATCACCGGGGTAAACGTCGAGGGGGTCTCGGTTCCAATGATGATGATGGCCCAATCATCCAAAACAACAAGGCTTTTTTATCCCTTCAACTGTAAAATAAAAATAAAATAAAAAATTATGTAAACATTGGGTTGCCTCCCAACAAGCGCCTTTTCTTAACGTCGTCGGCTCGACGTGGTACCCCTCAACTCCATGGGGGTTTCGGAGGAGGTCTCAAAGTGCACGGAGTGCCAACGACCTCATCTTCCATAATTCGCATCCGTTTTAACGTTGGATGCTTAACCGGATCTTTCTGACCTTGTGGTGGCTTCACATAGAATTTTGCTAAGATTGTTTCGTTTATCACCACATATGGAAGGTCATGGGTCTCCTCCTTCTCAAAAACATCCTCTCGCACGTAAGTCTCTTCCTCATCCTTCATCACTTGACACACGGTCCATGATGGCAATGGCCTTGGCTCTGCTTCGACCTCGATAGAAGAAATGATAGAATTAAGAACATCATTATTAAGCTCAGGCAGACTATGATCAACATGTGTCCGCCTTGTTTCTTCTTCCTCCATCTCGTATTCGCCCTCAGATTCAAATGTCGGGTCCTTCGTATCATTGATTTTTCCCACATCATGCAGCATGATGGCATTCACATTCTCCATGCGTTCCTTAGTTTGAGAAGACAATCGTTTATCCAATTGGCGTATGTGATTCGCCATTTGACTTAATTGAGCTTCGAGCTTCTTGGTGTTTGTAATCATGGCCTCTATCATCTTTATGAGGGCTGGGGACGGTTCTTGTGCTTGGGGATGGTCATCATATTGTCTCGAAAAATTTTGTCCCCCTTGAAAATTTGGAGGGTCCCCCCACCTTGGCTCGTAAGGATCGTAGTTCTCCTCTTGAAATCGTCTAGGACTCACTCCATAGGCGTTCGTTTCATGAATGGTTCATAGCGTTGGGCAATCATCGGTGACATGATCAAATGTATGACAAAATCTACATGGTCGAACTGTAGCCCTCTTAACGATAGTGAACCTCAACTCATCCAACTGAGCTTGCAACGAACCAGTGTCTACTTCATTTACCGACCTCAATGATTTATCATGGTAGCCGAATTGTTGAGAATTGGCCGCCATGTTCGAGATCAATTCCCTTGCCGCCGTCGGTGTCCTATCCATGAGTGAGCCTCCGCTTGCTGCATCGATCATGTCTCTATCAGTGAGACAGAGACCTTCATAAAAGTATTTTATTAATAACTCCTCGCCCATTTGATGCTGAGGGAAACTAGCAACGAGTCTGTTGAAATGCTCCCAATACTCATGCAATGTCTCTCCTTGCACTTGTCTTGCTGCACAAATATCTTTACGCAAGCTCGTCACTCGTGAAGTGGGAAAATATCTCTGCAAAAACGCCCTCTCTAAGGCCATCCACGTGGTGATGGATCCAGGAGGTAAGCAATAAAGTCAATCCTTAGCAAGACCCTTCAATGAAAACGGAAACGCCCGCAGTTTAATTTGTTCGTCGGTCACTCTGGCGGGCTTCATGCTCGTGCATATAACATGAAATTCCTTCAAATGCTTGTACGGGTCTTCGCCATCCAATCCATGGAATGCCGGCAAATAATAGATTAATCCGGATCTCAATTCGAAATTAGCATCCTCCAAGGTTGGAAACGTGATGCATAGTTGTTGATGCGGAAGATCCGGATTTGCTAGCTCTTTTAACATGCGTTCTCTACCTTCTGCCATAGTCACAAGATCTAAAAAAAATATTAATGGAAATAAAGAAAAACAAAAACTAAAATTAAAATTAAAAATACTAAAATATTAAAATACGTCAAATCATAATTTAAACGCGTCACTCCCCAGCAACGGCGCCAAAATTTGACCGCTCGTCGTTGAAGCGTCAAAAATAATATTTATAAAGTTCCTCGACTTTCCTCTACTAACTAGTAGCAGTGGCAAGTAAGGGTTGATCCCACGAGGAGTGTGGATTAATTTGTGATTTTCTTGTATTTTAATAAACTAAGAAAACGGGGGTGAAGAATATTAATTAATCTAAGAAAACTAAATAACTAAAGAGAACAATTAAAATCAAATAATGAAAGAAATAAGAAAATAACAAATAATAATAAATAACTTCCTAGTCCTAGTTCAGTTTCCACCCTCGTTAAGTTCATCTAACCAATTGCAATATTATAATCCACTCATCATATAAAACTAGCTCTTTAATTAACTCTTACCATTTACTCAATTAAAACAAGCATTTTAATTAACTCTAATTAATGAACAACCTAAAATAAGCTCTCTAGATCTAATCCACCAACAGCATTGAGAACCAGGCAAATAGGTTAATCTAAGCAATAAACACATAAGCTCGGTTTATTTAACCTATTTTGTGTTATCCCTAATGATACGAGACCATTAGTTGCTTCAGAGAAATCGAAACTACGACAATTACACGGGAAGCAGTTCTCTTTCTAACAATTGATAACCAAATCCCTAATCTAGGTGGCCAATCCAAACCAATAATTCAGCAATCATGTCATGAAATAAGCAATCATGATATGTAAACAAGATAACACAAGCAATCTCATATGAAGAACGAAAGAAATACGCATAAGTTAATTAAAACATAATATTACGAGGGTTTCCAAATCCCTAGGACTAAACAAAACAATCTACTCACTCATGGAGTTCATAGAATAACAGGAAAATAAAGAAATAAAACATAAATCTTAGATAGAAAAGAGATAAGAAAGCTTAGATCTTGAATCTTGAGTCTTCAATCTTCAAGCTCTTGATGGATGGTTGAATTGGGTTCCTTTTGGTGCCTTGGAACCCTAGGATTAATGTCCAAGTCTGTTTTTGACGAGTTTGGGTCGAGTTTATATAGGAATCCTATTTCTTGCCGTCCAAGATTTCTCCTAAAATAATTCTGTCGAGTCGGCGTCGACGGAGCGTCGACTGACGCGATCCAGCCCTCGGCATCGACGCGCATCACCCGCCTTCGTCGTCCTGCATGGGCATCGACTGACACGCTCCCAGTTGACGCTTCAGAGCATGAGTGTCGACATTGCGTCGATTGACGCCCTTCTGATCGACGCTTCAGAACATGAGTGTCGACCTTGCGTCGACTGACGCCCTTCTGATCGGCGCTTCAGAACATGAGCGTCGACCTTGCGTCGACTGACGCCCTTCTGATCGACGCATCAGAACATGAGCGTTGACCTTGCGTCTACATGGCATCGACTGACGCGAGCTAGCCTTCGGCGTCACACCGCATATCGCGTCGACTGACGCGAACCATCCTCGGCATCGAGACGTCATCGACGCAGCATCCTGATTCTTGATTTTTCTCTCGTCGATTCACCAATCCTTGTCTCTCAACTTTTTTGTAAAACCTCATTCACTTATTATAGCACCAAATACTGCAAAATAGAGAAGAAAATATACAATTTGTGCTCCTCCATTCGTAATAGTAAATACGCGAGAAATAAACATATATGAGAATATTAAGCACATAAAAATATAGAGATTAAACCATTAATTAAAGCACAATTTCTCGCCTATAAGTGACATATATCACTCCCAAAAACCTGCAGGCCTCCTGTACTATTTTTAGAATAATGGAAAAATAGTTTCGCATCTTAATAAATATTGATTAGCTAATATATTTGGTTATTATTTAAAATCTCGTAACAAAAATTTTGACATTCCAATATCAATTAAGAAACTCAAAGTTTTTGCTTGGCCAAGGCCGTGCGTTGCACGACCATTTCTTCCTATTATTATAAACAATCTTCTGAAGGATGTCATGTGCTGATTAAGAATTGCAATGATAGCTATAATTAGTTGTTTTCAAGTGTGTTTAATTTGGGGTTTTGACCTATTGAGTTTTTCTTTAATTGGCCTATATATGTAAGACTGGATAATTACAAAAATTGTTACAATTAATGTACATATACCTTTTATAAAGTAGAAATAGATTTTGACCCGCACTTCGTTGCGGGACAAATTTATTAAAAATTGTAAATGTTGAGTTTTATTTATTTGTAGTGAAAGGGAAAAAAAATAAATTATATAAAAATAAGATTACATTGTAACATTTAATCAATTAACACATGGATAATATAAAATACAATAATTTGTGTTAGACAACCAAACGGGGTACGTACATTTCATTAAGAAACTCCCAAAAAGTAAGTTTAAGTATTTCTTTTTAATTTTCGGGTTACTTTTAATTTAGTTAAATTTATCTACTTTAGGTTTTTTTTTTTGAGGTCTACTTAATTTTTTTAGTATTTTTTTAATTTTAAAAATAATTTTTAAGGAGTCTAACTAATGCTTAGAGTGCCAATTTAAAATGCATACACTTTGCAAAATTAGTTCTAATTCAAACATATTTGTCTATTAAGGATACTTAGTAGTGCAACTTGATATTATGTAATAATCTATATATGATGTATATTTATTTTATATATAATATATCCAAAATCTTAATTTAATGTATTCATGTATTCAGATGGGAAAAAGATTGTATCCATCCTGTACTATACACATTTTTTGGGTTTGCATCCTAACGTTTTTTTTGTAATTTAATGCATCCCGTACTATACAAAATTTTGAAAGTGCATCCTTTACTATACAAAATTTAGAAAAATCTAGTTTTATTAAATAAAAAATAGAATTTATTAAATAAATATGCAAACCATATTTTATCCTAACGTTTACCGGAACTAGTTTTATTAAATAAATAAAATTTATTATTTATTAAATAATAAATTCGGTGAGTTTGCATATTTAATAAAATATGCCAAAACTAGTTTTAAATAAATAATAAATTCACCGTAACTCACCTAAAGTATAGGGGTTTGAAAATATGCAATGTCACTCGCGAGATTTGGTGAGTTTCGGCGAGTTGGGGCGAGTTGGCTTGTCGGAGGATGCACTTTCAGAATTTTGTGAAGTACAGGATGCATTAAATTACAAAAAAAAAATGTTAGGATGCAACCCAAAAAACGTGTATAGCACAGGATAGTTACAATCTTTTTCCCGTATTCAGATTCACTGAACATCGTCCGTGATATAGCAATTGTATGTTCTATCCAGTGAAAATAAAAGAAAAAAAAAATACTATTCTCCTTAACTCTCTAAATTTTCCTATATTATGTTGAGGAATTTATTCTTGTCAATAATTTCTATTTTTTCATTTGCCTTTCTTGGGCACAAAATAAGATTAGAAACTAGATTTAGGAATATATTGTGTTTCCTAGTTTATGTTTAAGACTTTATTAGTTTCCTAAATTGTGTTTAGGATTTGTTTTAGGTATTTATCATGTTTAGGATTCTATGTTTGTCTATTTAAGACAAGGGGATTCCTAAAGCTTGGGATCATTTTTTTACGCACGGGAATTTGACAAGAGAAGATCGACGCAAAGCAAGAGCAAGAACAAGAAGACTACTTTGAGTCATTGTTCAAGATAGACAAGTTATTCGAATTTGCGTGATCAACGGAGAAGAGCTTGATCAACCTAGGCGACAAGTATTTAGTATCATGTGTTTTGATACTTTAGTTTTCATATATTACTTAATATCTTTGTATTAATCGAAAAACAAGAAAGTAATACAGTTTTCAGGTTTGTATATTATTATTTTACTCTTGTCAATGTTGTTAACCAGTGTTGTTAAACCTTGTTAACAACATCGCAAATCTGAGACTTATTTTTAAAATCATAGACCTTCAGATTTTACAATTGGCATCTAGAGCGGGTTACTTAACCTTTTAAGTACTGATCCTTATTTTTAGGTGTTATGGATGCTCAAGGCAACCCAAGGCCACCGATTCTCAACGGAGAAGATTATTCTCTCTGGAAGCAGAGGATGCGTTGGCACTTAAAAAGCATTGATGAACGAGCATGGAGAACCATCCTCGTTGGATAGGAAAAGCCACGTGTCACTGATGGTGAAGGCGACACCATTCCCAAGAAAGAGGAAGACTGGACTGCTGACGAAGTGGCTACTGTGAACTGGAATTTTAAATGCATCAACGCCTTGTGTGGTTATGTAGATGCAAGTTACTACAGAGTCATCAAGAATTGTGATTCAACAAAGGATGCATGGGACGCACTCCAAAGGGTGTGTGAAGGAACTGCGAGCGTGAAGAAATCAAGGCTTAGAATGTTGTTGTCCACGTTTGAAGCGATTAGAACGGATGAGAAAGAGTCGATCATGGACTACTCCATGAGATTATCAGACATCACAAACGAGTGCAGAGAACTTGGTGAGGCAATAACTAACTCTCGTCTTGTAGGAAAACTGCTGAGGTCTATTTCGAAAAAATATAATATGAAGGTGGTTGCCATAGAAGAATCTAAAGATGTTGATAACATCGATTTCAACACCTTAGTTGGAAACCTTAAGCAGTATGAGATGGAACACCTTGCTTCCAATTTAAAAGAGAAAAATGTTGCCTTCTCTTCAGACGCTAATCCAGACAACTACGAAGATGATGAGGAATTTGATTTCAATAGGATTATGAAAAAGATGGAATCCACTAAGACGAATTGTCGTTTGTCACCCAACGTTTCAATAGTTTCTTGAAGAAGAAGAATAGCCTTGGAGGCTCAAGTACGAAGACCAGACCACATGTGTCTACACCAAAATTTACTGGACGTGCTCTTCCCATATCTCAATCCACATCCGCACTCCCAAATGAATCTAACCCCACGATACCTCTCAGTGAGGTGCAAAGCCATGAATGTAAAGGTTGGGGACACTACAAGAATGAATGTTCAAATACTCTAAGGAAGAAAAGCATGGTTGCTACTGACTTCATTGAGGATGTCAATGATTCCGAGTCAACTGATCCGGTTCCATCCTTGTTTACCAATGTTGTGTGGGACGACGACGTCCATGTTGATATCCTTGAAACCAACATTGTGTGCTTGAATGCTGAAACTACTGATTACCAAAAGGAGTACGAACTGCTAAGTGTTGAGCACCAGCAACTGTTTGTTAGCTGGGGAAAACAGGTTCTCAAGGTCAAGGATCTTGTGAAAGAAGTGGAGAAACTGACCAAAGAAAATGATGATCAGCTGGACATAATTGTCCATTTGGAGACATCTCTTACCAAGAAGGATGCTGAGTTAGAAAAGACGAAAACCGAGTTGACAAAGGTCCAAGGAACCATATCAAATTTGAACAAAGGCAAGGCGAAGCTTGATGAAATCTTGGAGATCAGCTTTCCTGAAACCTCGAAGCAAGGAATAGGATTTAAATCAAATCAGCCACCACAAGTGCCAAGTCAGGAGCAGAAATTGACCAAGCTACATAAGAAGAGAAGGAGGTAGTTTGTGTGCCATCATTGTGGTGAGCTCGGACAAATTCGGCCTTTTTGCTGGAAGTTCATAGTCGAGAGAAGGCAATTTCAGAGATCTAATGTGGCTGCTAATTTCAATGTTGGTTTCCGCCATACCAAAATCAATATCAACAACAGATTCAAACAAGTGTGGGTCAAGAAGAATAACGTCAAGTGTAACATGATCCATACCTCCCTGAAGTCCCACGTCCCTGGAGCCTGGTATTTCGATAGTGGATGCTCCAAGCATATGACTGGGTCCGACGAGCTGCTTTCCAACATTGTCATATTTCGAGGTGGAAAAGTAAAGTACGGTGGAGGTGCGAATGGCCAAATTGTTGGCCAAGGAACTCTCCATGTTCCAGGCATTGTGACTCTTGAAAATGTGCTACTGGTAGAAGGACTTACTGCAAATTTGATTAGCATAAGTAAATTGTGTGATGGAGGTTTTAGTGTCAAATTCAACCGTGAGAAGTGTGAAGTCTATGAGGAGAATGGATAATTTATTCTCACTGGTCAAAGGATTTCAGATAATTGCTACCAAATACAAAGTGATGCTTTATGCAATCTGTCCCAATTAAGTGATACTAAGTTGTGGAATCAAAATCTTGGACATGTGAATTACAAGATGATGGACACGTTGGACAAAGAAGAAGCTGTGAGTGGGCTGCCTAAGCTCAACACCAAGATTATACCTGTGTGTGAAGCATGCAGGAAAGGAAAGCAGGCAAGAGTACCACATCCAATCCAGCAAAGTCTCACTACATCATCTTGCTTTGTACATATGGATCTCATGGGTCCACTTGAGGTTGAGAGCCTTGTATGTAAGAGGTATGTATTTGTTATTGTTGATGATTTTTCTAGATTTACTTGGGTAGAATTTCTAAAAGAAAAATCTGAAACTTTTGAGGCTTTTAAAAAACTTGCTAAGAAGCTATGTGTGAGGTTTAATGTGAACATTGGTAGGATTAGAACTGATCATGGAAAAGAGTTTGAAAATGCATCTTTTTCAAAATATTGCACTTCGGATGGTATAAGCCATGAATTTTCCTCACCTATTACCCCTCAACAAAATGGCATAGCTGAACGTAAAAATAGGACTCTTGCTGAGATGACTAGAACTATGCTCATTTCTAATGGAATTGCAAAACGTTTTTGGGACGAAGCAATGAACACCGCATGTCATATTACAAATAGGGCTTACTTTATACCAGGTTCATGTGCTACTACCTACGAGTTATTGATGGGTAAAAAACCGCACTTGAGTTATTTTTATGTGTTTGGATGTATTTGGTATGTGCTCAACGATAGAAATCATCTAGCTAAACTTGACTCAAATAGTGAAAAGTGCATTTTCATGGGTTATTCCCAAAATAGTCATGCATATAGGTTGTTTAACCTTGGAACTCGAAGAATGTTTGAGTCAGTAAATGTCAAGTTCGATGATCTAACGAGTGGAGTCAAACCTACCGAGGATAATGATCTGATTTATGATCAAAATCCTCAAGAAAATGTCACTCCTCCTTCAGATGATAGTGCAGGTATTGAGAACAAAGATGCAGGTGCTGAACCCAGAGAATTGAGTGATGTTGATACCAATGTTGTTACTGGGATACCAACATCAAAACCAACATCGAGCCAAGTCGCAGAATCTGATTCTGATTCAGAAGAAGAAGATCCAGCTGATCCCATTGATCTTCATCAAAAGGGATATTATATCCAGAATCCAGAAAAACCACCCTGTGGGCTAAATTATCGGTGATTTAGACGAAAGGAGCACAAGACGGAGACAGATAAATTTCAAGGAGATGGTTAGGTACGTATGTCTGTCTACTAATTGTTTTAAGATTCGTGAGTCTTTGTATCTTTCTAAAATAGAGCCCAAGCGAGTGGAGGATGAACTCAAGGATGAGTTCTGGATTCGGGCAATGCAAGAAGATATGGATCAGTTCGAAAAAACGACGTTTGAGATTTAGTACCACGACCAGAAAATTCCCACGTAACGGGAACAAAGTGGATATTCAAGAACAAGACTGATGAGGCTGGCAACATTGTGAGGAACAAAGCTCGACTTGTTGCACAAGGGTATACGCAAATTGAAGGAATCGATTTTGATGAAACTTTTGCCTCAGTTGCCCGTATTGAGTCGGTAGGGCTTTTGCTTTCTGTTGCTTGTTATATGAAGATTTCATTGCATCAAATGGACATTAAGAGTGCTTTTTTAAATGGAGTCTTGAGTGAAGAAGTGTATGTTGAGCAGCCCAAAGGATTTGTGGATCCTCAAAAACCAAATTTTGTTTTAAAACTAAAAAAGGCTCTTTATGGTTTAAAACAAGCTCCAAGAGCTTGGTATGAAAGGGTAACTCAACATTTGCTTTATTTGAACTTTAGACGAGGGGAAGTTGATAAAACTTTATTCTTTCTTAAATCCAATAAGCACATCCTAATCGTCCAAATTTATGTGGATGATATTATTTTTTGATCCACTAACGAGCAGATAGTCAAGGAGTTTGTTACTCGGATGTCCGATACATTCGAGATGAGCATGGAAGGTAACCTCTCATACTTTCTTGGTTTACAAATCAAATAGCTTGATGACGGTATTTTCCTTTCCCAGGCTAAATATGCTAAGAACTTAGTTAAAAAGTTTGGTTTAGAAAGTGAAACTCACAAGAAAACGCCGCTGGGAAAAACTGTGAAGCTGTCGAGAGACGATATTGGTAAGGGTGTTGATAACACCATGTGTAGAAGTATGATAGGGAGTTTGTCGTATTTGACAGCAAGTAGACCAGATATTATGTATAGTGTGTTCTCATGTGCTAGATATCAGTCTAATCCAAAAGAGTCACACTTAAAAGCAGTTAAAAGAATAATTAGGTATATTGCTGGTACAACTGAACTAGGTGTGTGGTACACAAAAGATACGGGTACTGAACTTGTAGGGTACACTGATTCGGATTGGGCTGGAGATGTGGTAGATAGAAAGAGTACTACTGGGGGGTGTTTTTTTCAGGGTAACAATTTAATCTCTTGGTACAGCAAGTAGCAAAATTGTATATCTCTTTCTACAGAAGAAGCGGAGTACATTGCACATGGAAGTGCATGCACACAATTACTGTGGATGAACCAGATGATAGAGGACTACGGTCTGCACAGTAGCATCTTGATTGTGCAGTGTGACAATTCCAGTGCCATTGACATCTCCAAAAATCCAGTTCAGCATTCTCGAATAAAACACATTGATATAAGGTACCACTTCATTCGTGACCTAGTTGAGAGGAAGATTGTTAGCCTTGAGCATATTGGAACAGATAATCAGCTTGCTGACATCTTCACTAAGACATTAGATTTCGAGACCTTCTCTCGTTTGAGAAGAGATCTCGGTATGTGCATTGTCTAACCAATGTTGGTTTGTGATGTTGTGACACCTCATATCAACATCAATCACAACATCTGTATACTTTTGCATGCATTTTTATCTCTCTTTTCATACATAATCATAATGCATTGAGTTTAATTGAAAGTGCAATAAGGTCCCGTGTTTCAATAAAAGTAATGGCAAAAAGAACCAACCTCTTCAATTGGGTGATTATGGGACTTGCCCGCAGAAACAGGTTTTCTCCCAGGTCCAAAAACAAGAGGGTTTTAACATCTTTGCTGAAGATTAAAAGATTCAAATCCCTTCAAGGATGAAGAAAATCTTGATACAAAATGATCCAATCTTTAAATATTACCTTATTGAGAGATCTTGACGTAGTCATTAACTTGGGTTAATGGGTAAGTTTTCATTGACTTCACCTGAGGCAATGTTGGTTTATAATATTGTTAGTAATAAAAAGCAACATTGGATCAAGTCACTGAGATCATTATTTGTTTTTGTATGTTCTTTTAGGTCATGTTTTCTAGGCATCCCATAGGACATTCATACTTTGTGAAGATGTCATCTTGCTGTGCGTTGTGTTGCTTGTGTTCTTGGTCTATCTTGAAAACTCTTAATTTTGTTTTGATTGGAGCTAACCAAGTGTTTCAGTGGAGTTAAAATCAGAAGGCTGAATAGGTAATGACGAGGTGAATTTGGTGAGTGAAAATTAACATTGCACAAGATTGGTTCTACTGGGCTGATGGTTCATAAATTTCAGCTTTGTATTTTCGGCCGATTTTGTAAAATGGGTTGTGCAATTTTATTTTTTTAAAAAAGGGATAGATGTGGAGTAGTGGGTCTGATCACGTTTTGGTCACGTTGCCTACATTAAGGGGGAGTAGTGTTTTTTTTGGAAATAAAATCTGATTTAGGGTCAAAAATCCGCTGGGTAGTGAAATTAGGGATTTTTTCCTTTTTATTTTCTTACCTTCTCTCTCCTTCAACGGTCATATTTTTGAGGCTTAAAAACCGGAACCTTTTTACCGTTTGATCACAAATTCATACCCTTCTGCAAATTGAACTCTCAAACTTCTTTATCTATCTTCAATTCTCTCAATTTTCTTGTGCGCTTTTGAGAAATTGCAGGATGTCAAACCCGCCGTCACCTTCGTCTGTTCCACAATTACCGGCAGAACTCCGCCGCACCGGTGAACAGGTCCCTGAAGTATATGTGCGAGTTGGTGGTCTGGATATTTGCGCCGAAATCGGTGGTGGTTCCTCTTACATCCCACCACCGCTATCAACATCGCCACCACCCTCGCCGGCAAAAAATTCCAGCGCTGCTGTTCCAATTTCGCCACCGATTGACGCTGTTCCTGTATCGCAAGTGTTCCCAGGACAGCCTGGGAATGAAATTGATGTTGATGATCCCCCCAACTTGGCGTTTATTGCTGAGACTTGTGGGCGCTTGGGGAATCCTACTCTGAAAAGGTCGAGGCGCCTGCGCAATATTCCTCCCGGTGTTGTGCCACCCGCAGTACCGAAGAGCAAGGCTGGGCCGCGCCGCCATGTGCCTATTGAACATATAAACCTCCAGGAGGATGTCACTGTGATGTCCCACCCTGATGATGAAGATTTCGTTTTGGCTTTTCCGGTTGAAGGGTTCGAGCTACCGCTTTCTTCTGCCCCGAGTTTGCCGGAGAAGAAGTTTACTCGCCGGAAACAGCTTGTGCGGAAGGCCGACAAGAGACATAGCCCGGCAAAAGTCAAGGTCTCTCCTAAGTCCACTGCAACTGAGTATTCCTCCCCTCCCTACACTGTGTTGGATTTTATCACCGGCGAAGTGACCAGCTCCGCCAAACCGGTTGCTGATGTTCCTCATCCGTCTCCAGTTCATGATGATCAACCTGTGTTTGATCCAGATTTGTTTGAGTATTCCCCTGATTCTTCGCTTGATGTCCCTCTTCGAGATATTCTGAATGCATGCAAGAAAGACAAGAAGAAAAAGAAAGTTGCTATGGAGGATGATGTTGCTACTCATGTTTGTTCCCCCATACCAACATCACATCATTTGCCGTCTGTTTCATCCTCCAGTGCTGTTTTTGTTCCGATTGCTTCTCGTGATCCCACGCCATCCACTTCCGATGCTTGTGCACACTCCCAGTCCTCCACAGACACTCCTACTCCGGTACTTGAGCTTGAGGATATGGATCCTTTTTCGGAGGAGTTTCTGACTGCTGAAGCTGCTGAGTTGTTTGATGAGTACCAGACCCGACACATGATTACCGAGCACCGTGTCCCGTTTGAACTGTTTGAGAAGCACAATCTCGTCGCTTTTCTTCAACACAAAGGTATGTACTCCACAGTTTCAACTGCCATGCCTTTTTTCCGGGATATTGTGGTCGAGTTTTATACCAATCTCTTGCCGTCTATTATTGATTTGGAGTCTGTGAACTATGGCAAAGTGTTTGTGCGTGGTCGAGTGTTTAGTTTCACTCCTGATTTAATTCATGAATTGTTTGGCACTGAACCATCTTGGGGTGATTCTACTGTGGATAATATGGATGAAGTTATTTCTTTTTTGTCGGGTGGTATGGTGCATTCTTGGTTTGAACAGTTGCCGAGCACTAGGCTCTCTTCTCTCTATTCTATCTTGCACAAAGTGGCTATTTGCAACTGGGTCCCCTCCAAGAACACGACGTGTGTTACGCAGCCTCAGGCCCAATTTTTGTTTAAGCTTGGGAGGGGAATTCCTTTTAGTTTTGGCTAGCATGTTTTTGACACTATTGCTAGGTTTGCCACCACGAATTCTGCGACCTCGTTGTGTTTTCCAATCTTTAATTTTCAGCTTGCTCAAGAACCAAGGGTTGACGCTTCGTCCCGATGATGTGCTCACGGGTGAGGCTGATTGGTTTGCTTTGAGAGGTCAGCATGTTACTGGTGCCCGAGTCATTGATCTGCCATGGCTAGCGCCGCTTCAAGCTGATGTTGCTAGTGATGTTGGGAGGGGCGATCCCAACATGGTTCACATTTCTGCGCAGGTCCTTCGTGCCTATGTCGCTTCCATTGATTTGCTGATGACTCAGCTGAAGGCTCTTCGTAGCTCTCTCTTGAAGGCCCTTTCGCTTTCTTATCAAAAAGGGGGAGAAGATGACGCTGTTGAAGATGTTGACACTGTTGAAGATGCTGCTGAAGCTGCTGCTGCTGAAGGTGATGTTGCTGGAGATCGAGCTGATGGAGATGATGGAGAAGCTGTCGTTGCTGCCGAAGCCTTGGCAAGTCTTGATCGGGAAAAGCGAAGGAAGCAAATTCGTGCTCACGATAAGACTTTGAGGAGAATGATGCGAATGCAGAAGAGGAAGAGGAAGGAAAAGGGTGAAGGAACTTCGACATTCCCTCGTCGTTCGAAGAGGGTTCGAAGTCAATAAGTTCTTTTATTTTGATTTGTTTTGTTAAGTGTTATTTTGAACAATGTTGGTATGTAATGTTGGTTTGAATTTTTAACAACATTGGGTGTTTTGTTTAGGGGGAGTTTTCTAACTTAGGGGGAGTTAATATTTTTTTTTCATTTGTGTTGCGTCGTAGTGTTTTGTCCAAAAAGTCAAAAGGGGGAGATTGTTGAGGATTTTTATTCTTGAAAATAATTCTTATTTTGTTATTTGCCTTTTTTGGGCACAAAATAAGATTAGAAACTAGATTTAGGAATATATTTTGTTTCCTAGTTTATGTTTTAGACTTTATTAGTTTTCTAGATTGTGTTTAGGATTTATTTTAGGTACTTACCAAGTTTAGGATTCTATGTTTGTCTATTTAAGACAAGGGGATTCCTAAAGCTTGGTATCGTTTTATTACGCACGGGAATTTGACAAGAGAAGATCGACGCAAAGCAAGAGCAAGAACAAGAACAAGAAGACTACTTGGAGCCATTGTTCAAGATAGACAAGTTATTCGAATTTGCGAGACCAACGGAGAAGAGCTTGATCAACCTAGGCGACAAGTATTTAGTATCATGTGTTTTTATACTTTAGTTTTCATATATTACTTAATATCTTTGTATTGATCGAAAAACAAGAAAGTAATATAGTTTTCGGGTTTGTACACCCAAGTTCACAAGTACTTTTACTTGTGAACTGAATTTGTTTAAACCGTTTTCTTAAATTTATTTTCCGCTGCATATTATTATTTTACTTTGGTCAATGTTGTTAACCAGTGTTGTTAAACTTTGTTAACAACATCGCAAATGTGAGACTTATTTTTAAAACCATAGACCTTCAGATTTTACATATTATATAGGTAGATTGAATATATTAAATTATGTGTCTTTAACTAATTAATTTTTATAAAATATAATTTTCTTTTACGTAATATGCATTTATTAATAATAGTCATTCATATTATAAATATTTCAAAATTATTAGATTAGGTGTCATGAAATAATTATTCTTTATACAATATAATATTCCTTTTCTTATACAATTATTTATTAAAAATAATTCATCTTAAGATTTGAGTCTTATTCTTTTACTTGAAAATATATTAGAAGAAAATTAAGAACTTTCGTTTAAATAAAAATTAAATAGTTATTTTTATGACTGCCACCTTAGGACAAAAATTTAAAATAAGAACTTAAAGTATGAAAGAGAAAAACTAGAGGAAAGATAAATGAGTTTCGTTTTTAGAACAAAAATTTATTGACGACGAAGTTTAATTGTTTATGGAGAAAAAAAAAATTAAATTACAAAGAAAGAAAAAGTACATTCATTAAATAATATAATTAATATTTCTAATATGTTGATAATAAAAATATCATAATTTAAAATRTAGTTTAATGAGAAAATAAAATTACACTAATTGATTAGATTTCTAAATTTCAATTTTTTTAGTTAAACAATAATTAATTATAACCTTTATCATAAATTAGTACAATATATAAAAATAGTATAGTTTTTAAAACAAAATTATACTGGCTGATTTGATCTTTAAAACATTCTTATATATAAATTTATTTAAAAATAAAACCCAAAATAAATAAAAAAAAAGAAAAAAAAAAGAAAAAACAAACAAAACAAATAAAAAAACAAATTAGAGGGTGACATATGTCACCAAAAAAACCTCGAGGCCTCCTGTACTACATAGGTATAGATAACAAGGAACCACATCTATCGATTGAAGATGATGATTGCAAAAGACTTAAAGGTGGTTAGTTGAGGAATTCATACCGGTGGAACTTAAGGGCCATTTTAGGACTCGGCCTACATTGCATCTGTCCATATAAAGTTTAACTTATCATAATATTATAAAAAAATGGATTTGTATGTTTTTTCTTAAATAAATTTCTTAAGGCCTAACCTATTACTGTCCAAATAGCTAAACAAAGGCATAAATTCTTGACACAGAATAGTAAAAAAAATAAAAATAAAAATAAAATAACACTACATATAACAAAATTGTTATAAATATTTATTACCAACTTTACTATTTATGAATAGTAAAGCATTATTTATCTTTATGTATGAATGACTAATTTATTCTTGATGAGATTATGTAATTATAATTGTACCGTTGGAAGTTGTCCTGATGAGATTAAGTTTTACTGAGAATTCACTTTGTATAATTTCTCTATATCTCTCTAATTAACACGTTATTAGCACGAGTTACTAATAATCTGAGTAATATGATGAAAGCATGCTCTACAGTTCATTCTATGGATGATCCTTGCATCAGAAATCGAATTATTACAAATTATTTATTTTCTTTTTTACTTCTTATCTCATTTTCATTGATAAATATCTATATCTTACGCACTTTCAATGTCTTTCTTCTTCTGTGAAAATGAAAGACAAAGCCAAAACATTATTCTTTCTTCATCCAGGAATGGAATCACAACTAAAATAACAGAAAGACCTGTTTAGTTAAGAAAGAGAGAAGCTCAAGAAAAATGAAACTTCAATTTCCTACCTAATTCTTAAAATATGTCATTAACCCACTTCACCAGTTATTTCAACACAAATCTCTTTTTTGTTGAAACCTCTATTCTGAGATTCTAGTTTTAAACTCTCAAATTGTAATCTCTTCTCCTTATACCTAATAAATATTTATAGAAAGCTTCTACTTTACCTATCAAGTTAGAGAGAATTAAAAAAAATTATGTCTAGTTTCACCAAATTTATTATTTATGGGAACTTAGCATACAGGAGAAATCATAATTTTAAGTCGGTCATGGTATTTATGAAATTATAGTGGTAGAAGGAAACCCTGGCTTGGGGAACACTTCTCTTGTCTCTATAAAAAGGGTGCATACCTCTCATTATTTTTATGTTGTTTAATTGTGATTTGGGCTCTCTAAAATTATCTCTTGCTTTAGCTAACTTAAGCATCGGAGGACCTTCACGGTCTGATCACTGACTCGACTGAAAGTGTTATTTTGCAGGACCGGCAAGGTCGTCAGGAGGACCGTTGAAGGCTTGGCAGGTCGCTTTGACGTATTTGGAATCTATTTCAGGTCGCTGATCTCAGATTTGAGGTTAGTACCCCATATTCTTGGTAAGAAATCTTTTTGGTTTTATCAAGTGGCGCCGTCGTGTTACCAAATGATGATCAGGAAAGGGTTGATTGAGAATAAGCACGAAAGGGATGACGCGCTGCCAGAAGGAGTACTCAGTGCGAAAAAAGATGAAAGAATAGGAGAATTCTGTTCGACCGCATGAGGAATTGATGGAGATTTCACTAAAGGAAGGTCGCTCAGAGTACACTACGAGGGTGGGGACCTTGATGGCTGAGACACTGAGGGACGAGCTTGTAAGGCTATTAAGGGAGTTTTGGGATGTTTTTGGGATTTCACTAAAGGAAGGTCTTGTATATATATCAGTTGGGGAGGTCGCAGTAAGTTCGGTGCTAATCAGGGAAGATGCGGATATGCAAAAGCCTATTTATTATATTAGTAGGATGCTGCGGGGTGCTGAGCTAGGTTATTCCGAGATGGAGAATGGGTGTTTCGCATTGATTTGTACAACAAGGAAATTGCGGCCATACTTTTTGAGCCACAGGGTGAAGGTACGTACGAATTTAGCTCTTAAGCAGGTACTTAGCAACCCAAATATATCCGGAAGATTGGTAAAATGGGCTGTAGAATTGAGCGAGTACGATGTTGTGTACGAACCAAGGGTAGTTATCAAAGCGCAGGTGCTGGCAGATTTTTTGCAAGATATGGTAAGTCCATATGATTCAAGTGATGAGGCGAAAGCATGGACGATATATGCTGATGGTTCAACTATGGTATCTGGAGCCGGGTTGGGAATTTTGTTAACCAGTCCGGAGAGAGAATATTTGGAGTTCGCGATTAAGCTAGGGTATAAGGCCTCTAATAATGAGGCTGAGTATGAGGCTGTGCTGCAAGGTATCCAAATGGCTGGCGATCTCGGAGCAAGGAAGGTTTGGGAGTACACGGATTCTCAGTTGATAGCTCGGCAGTTTGATGGTTCCTTTGAGGCTAAGGAGGATTGAATGGAGGTATATTTGAACAAGTTGCGAGAGGAGGCCGCACCTTCTGAAGAGTTCAAACTGGAGCATTTGCCACGAGCTGAAAACACTCGGGCAGATCAGCTCGCTCGGATAGCGGGAGCACTGGGGACTTGTGATACTCGAAGAATCACGCTGATGGAATTGGGTCATAGCAGTGTGGAAGAAGGGAAGGAGATTATGGAGCTCAAAATTAAGGATGATTGGCGTACACCTATCTGAGATGTTCTTGTTAAAGCAAAGGAGGGTGCAGAGAGGCTGACAACAAAGGAGATTAAGACAGCGGCTCGTTTTGTGTGATAAACAATGAATTTTATAAGAGGTCGCGCTTCAGACCTTTCCTAATGTGCTTGGATAAAGAGCAGGGGTTAGAAGTATTAAAAGAGATACATGAGGGGTATTGTGGCGATCATGCGAAGGGAAAAGCGTTGGTTGGCATAACACTGCATGTTGGCTTCTTTTGGCCAGGAATGAAAGGTATGGCTAGCGACTTGGTGAAAACGTGTAAGAAGTGCAAGATGAATGCTCCGGTTATTCATATACCGGCTGAGGAGATGATGGTTATGAGCCCTCCGTGCCCGTTTGAACAATGGGGAATTGATATTGTGGGTCCTTTTCCAAAGACTCCGGGCAATAAAGAAAATCTGGTGGTAGCAATTGATTATTTCACGAAGTGGGTGGAGGCCGAAGCGATTACGGGAATAAGTGAGCAGCATATGATGGGTTTTATTTTTAACAATATATTTTGCAGGTTCGGTGTGCCATGACAATGGAACCCAGTTCAATGGGCGGAAAATTCAAAATTGGTGTAAGGAGATGGGGATGAAGCAACGATTTGCTTCTGTGGCACATTCCCAAACTAATGGGCAAGTGGAGGTTACTAACCGTATTATTGTGTAGGGTCTCAAGTTACGATTGGAAAAGTTAGGAGGGCTTTGGGAAGAAGATCTCGCATCGGTCTTATAGGCTTATCGAACAACTCCCCGAACTTCTACAGGGGAGTCGCCATTTAGTTTGGTTTATGGGATGGATGCGGTTATTCCGGCAGAGATAGTAGGTGGATCGCAGCGTTTGACAGCTCTCAATGTGGAGGAGAATGAAAGGCTAGCTCGGGGAGCAATCGAAACGATTGATGAGATACGCGATAAGGATGCGGCTCAGGTTACGCATTATAAACAAAGGATACAAGCTGATTTTAACAAACGGGTCAAGCATCGCTATTTTAAGGTCGGCGATCTGGTATGGAGGCGGGTTGATTCATTGCGTATGACTAGGAAGTTGGAACCGAATTGGGTTGGGCCATTCAAGGTGGTAAAGTTATTGCAAGGGGGAGCGTATATACTTGAAGATGCATGTGGAAAAGTCCTACCTAGGAGCTGGAATGTGTGTCACTTGAAGAAATATTACGCCTAGAGGGCGGTTATGGTGTTTATGTGATTATGGTGGGAGAAAGATGCCCTGGTTCAGGGTGGACTTCTCTCGTATCTATCTCGGTTATGGTGTTTTTATAATTATGGTGGGAGAAGAAAACCCTGGTTCGAGGTGGACTTCTCTCGTAGATATTTCGGTTATGGTGTTTATGTAGTTATGGTGGGAGAAGGGAACCCTGGTTCGGGGTGGATTTCTCTCGTATCTATTTTGGATATGGTGTCTTTACCCTTCGGGGCGGATATGGTGTTTTTACCCTTCGGAGCGGATATGGTGTTTTTACCCTTCGGGGCGGATATGGTGTTTTTACCCTTCGGGGCGGATATCGTGTTTTTACCTTTCGGGGCGGATATGTTTTTTTTTACCCTTCCGGGAAGATATGGTGTTTTACCCTTCGGGGTGGTTATGGCATTTTACCCTTCGGGGCGGGGTGATAAATAAAATTTGATGAACTACTTTCATGTTTTTTCTTTTTAATATGGTTAAAGGGTGTGACTGTTTTTTTATATGTTTGGGAAAGATATGTTTGACTTACATATCTTTGTTGATTGTTATGCAATATTATGGATGAGTGTATCTTTGCGAGCTAATATATTTACTCTTTATATTCGAGCCTGTTTTAGCTCCAAGGGGTTATTGGTGATTCATGGTTTGATTACTTCTTGGATTTCATGGGGTGAATGATCCAAACTTTTGTGCACCCCTTTAAGATATTTAATTAAAAACACGCAAGTTTGCTCGCAAGAGTACGAGGAACTTGTAGGGCGGTGAGTTTGACTCAAGTCGATTCTCTAGAGGAAACAACGGTTCGGTCTTTAGATACTTTTCTCAATTTATAAGCTAGCATAAAATACATATACATTAGGGGTTTTAAAAGATTTTGAATTGATCATTATAAACTAAGGAAATAATTAAACTAATTATTTTAAACTAAATTATCAACTACGAGCAATAATTAAACTATTCGATCTTAAGAACTAAGAAGTAAAAGCATCGAATCTAAGAACATGAATTTAATTAACTATCACGACACAATTATATCATAAGAATCTAAAAATGAATAACTAAGCATAAATCAAATCGCATAAATAAACTAAATAAATCCAATATCCAAGCATGAAACAATTAAACTAATTAAACTAAATCTAGAATTAACGAAGAATTTAACTAAGCAATTAACTAAGAAACTAATTATAAAATTAACTAAGAGTTTAGAATACTTATTGTAACTACTGAAAGCGGTAAAAATCTCCAGCGAATCCGGAGTTTAGAACGAAATCTCGAGTTGAAGTGATTCTTGGGCGTAAGGATCTTGGATCTTTAATCTTGATTTTCGGAGTGTATAAATGCGTTGTTTCTATGCTGGCTAACCCTAGGAATTGGTCTCTGCTAGTAGATAGTCGTGTCTCCCTTCAAAAACCGAAATAGGAAGGGTATTTATAGATATATCATGTCTTGGTGCACAAGAAACCCTAAAAACGCATTTCTGGGCAGCCACGTCGACGTCGCGTTGATCGACGCGTGCTGGCTCTCAGTGTCGACGCTGCCTGGGTGCTTGCGTCGACTGGGCGGGGCGTCGACCTACGGGGTTTGGATCGACGCGATTGCAAGTTGCGTTGACCTTGCGATGACCGACGAACTCTTGTATGGACGCTTCAGAGAGTTGTGTCGACCTTGCATCGACTGAGCATCGACCGTCGTGTACAGGGGTCTACGTTGACGCTTGCGTCGATCGACGCTACTGAGGGTCTGTCTCGTTTTCTCGATCTTTTTGCTACTCGTTCACCAGAAAGCTCGTTCTCCACTTTTAAACATCGAACTAATCTATTTACACGCTAAACTCTCCCGATTACTTAGCTGTAAGGTAAAAAACAACAAATAATAACCTATTTTCATCAATTATGATCAAGATACGGTAAAATAAGCTGGAAATATAAAAATACGGAATTATGCTTAAATCATCCAACTTATAACCAACTTGGAGTAAGAAGATGTTAACGTAATTCAGAATTATTCAAACCAATAGAAGTACACTCCGCAACGTGATAATCCTCTTTTCAAGTGGGGCCCAGGGAACCCAAATCATATGCCACCTGATCAGCAATATCCTCCACCACAATATGCTCAAGCACCACTGGCACCTCCACAAAATAATACGCAAGGTCAGGTGCCTACGGCATTTCAGTCAATGGATCAGCTATTGGTTTGGCAACAGAATCAAGTGGCCGAGACTCTTAAAAATCGAGATGGAATCGCTGAGGTTAAAAATGAAATTAATGACATGAAGAAGGCTATATCTGAGAATACAGCTGGGCAGAGGAAACTTGAAGTAGCAATAGGCCAATTATCAACTCACTTAGCCAAACTCTCAGACGAAAAAGGTAAACTTCCAAGCCAAGCAGAGTAGGCATCGGCAGTTCATGTCCTTCGCAGTAGAAAGAAGATTGATAACGGCATAGTGGACCAAGAAGATGAAGTCGAGGATAAAACACCAAATCTTGGCAATAGAGATGATTCTAAACAAGTAGATCAGTCGACGCACCCGCCCAGCCGACGTGCACACCCAGTCCGCGTCGACGCCGAGACCCAGCCTGCATCGATCGACGCAGCGTCGACGCGACGGCCCAGTTTTGTGATTTTAGGGTTTCGTGCGCGCCAAGACTTGTTATATCTATAAATACCTCTGTTCTAAAAATCGCTCTAGGCGCCCGCCTAGGCGCTAGGCGCCCGCCTAGGCGCTAGGCGCCACCAATCCGCCTACGATTTTCAAAAATCGGCCAAAGAAATCGCTGGGCGACCCAGGCGCTGCCTAGGCGCCCTCGGCGCCCAAGTCGGCGCCTAGGCGCTAGACCAGTTTTTTTTTAAATACTTTCTGGCCTAAAACGACGTTATTTTTGGGCCTATTTTTTGATTATTTTGATTTTGTAATGTATACTACGGTATTGTTATTTGACTAATGAACTTATGCATCTATGTTGTTTTGGACTTTGAATTGAACAATAGTTTTAAACTTGTGAATTATAACTTGTGACCATCACTTTTAGTTTTGAATTGTCATAAATTTTATTGTGTAGCAAGTAGTATGTTGAACTATTAAATGGTTGGATGTAATTTTGTAAATCAGGGTATTTATTCTCAAATTCTAGGCTCCGCCTAGGCCCCGTCTAGGCCCCGCCTAGGCGTTCTAGGCGCTAGGCACTGGCCTGCCGCTTAGCAGCCCATATTTTGGATTTTCAGAAGAGACACGAAGACACACAACCTCTTAGGGTATTTTAGCTTATAATAAACATAATTCCACATCTCATAACGATATTTGAAGATGGAGATCAAGGATTGAAGAACAACGCGTCCAAAACATCGAATTCGCGTTTGGGATTCACTCATCGTCCAAGATCGACGTGCAACTCCGGAATAGCTGGAGCTTTTCATTGCTTTTATTAGTTACAATAAGTACTCTAAACTCTTAGTTAATTTCGTAGTTAATTGTTTAGTTAATTTCTTAGTTAATTCTAGTTTTAATAATTAGTTTAATCATTTCATGCTTGGATATTGGATTACTTTAGTTTATTTATGCGATTGATTAATTTAGTTGCTCGTTCTTAGATTCATATGATATATTGCTTAGTGATAATTTCTTATGTTCATGCTCTTAGATTCGTTAATTAGGTTTAATTCATGGTGCGTTTTATTGATAATTTAATTATTGCTCGTAGTTGATAATATAGTTTAGAATACTTAGTTTAATTATCTTTAGTTTAATTATTGCTTTAGCTATAATGATCAATTAAAAATCTTTTAAAACCCCAAATGTACATGTATTTTATTTTAGTTCGTAAATTGAGAAAAACATCTGAAAGACCGAATAGTTGTTTCCTCGAGAGATACGACTCGAGTCAAACTTATCACCCTACAAGTTCCTCGTATTCTTGCGAGCAAACTTAAGTGTTTTAAGTTAAATATCTATAATTGGGGTGCACAAAAGTTTGGTTCAAGGACATATGACGCATGAATGTTTGGTGACATTTGATGATTAGCCACAGGAGGTAGTTGTCGCCGCCCGAGATTGTATGAGCCATGAAGAATATAAACCATACGATCAAGTTTTGGCAGGGCAACAAGGTCATGAATCTGAGAGCACGAATTTTCAAGACGAACAGAAAGATGACCCTTTTAAGATTATAAAGTTAAGTCTTAATGAACAGCGGCAAAGTATTCAGGATTCAGAGAAGAATTTGGGTCAAATGTTGGTTACTTTGGAAATATTGGTGAACGAGAAATATTGGTGAACCAGAGTTGTCGATTCTTGATGTGGTGGAGCCCACCTTAGAGGTTGAGGATTCGAGATCAAATACTTGTCTAGAGGATACATGTGAGGAGAAGGTTATTGAAGATTTGGTTGAGACTTTAGACAAGGATGTTGGGGCATTGTCTTTGGAACTTAATGTAGATCTTATGAATTCTAGTTTTCTTAATTTTTATGTAGGCAATGAGATGGAGCCAATTTTGGAGGAGATGCATGCGAAGGAACTAGAGGATACGATGGAGATCGACCTTCTTATGCTTTTTGAAGACTTAATGGATGACGAGGAGGAGGTGTTGCCATTGGAGAACTTAATCGACGATGGAGATTCATGCCCAATCGAGCTCAATGAGAATAGAGGAGATGCGATGCCCAATGTTGAAAAGGTGGTGGACGAATTTATCGAGAAGGATGCGATGATCGAGCCTCTTATCGAGCCATCCATGATCAAGGATGAGAATGAGATGGTGGTTGAGGTAATAGAGCAAAATTTCCCTCCCCTATGCCATTTATAGATTTTAATATTTTTCAGGGTGTTGAGGGAGATGCTAAAGATTTGAAGGAGTTTGGAGTGTACGAGGGATTTTCTGTTTGTTCAACGGATTCCCTAGTTTTTAAGAAAGTAGAGGATCACCCTATGCTGCAATTTACTTTTGATATGTTCGTGGTGATCTATTATTCGCTTTTTCGACCTCGAAGCGAATTGAAGTTTTTGTTCTACGACTTGCTTTCCGTGCTAGGCTTGGTGATTTAAATTGCCAAAACGTACTCTTGGAGAACACTAAGGCGTGGCACGATTTTCACTTGTTTTTGGATCCAGGATAACATCGTTCGTAGAAGACGTCGAGCTTCCGACGTTAACCAAGCGCTTCTTGGGAGGCAACCCAAGTATTCGTTTTATTTTCTTCATCTTAAAGTTTTACTAGTTAGTTTGTTTTTGTTCGTTTGTTTGTCTTTTTAGGTTTTTATTCAAGGCATTTTTGTTCACGAGAGTCAAGACGAGGGATAATTGCACAAGCGTTTTTTTGGAGTCGCTCGACTATTTAATTTTCAGGGACGTTTTCTTATTTCCTTATCCCTTGCTTTTATTTTCTTATAATCATTTATGGCAATCACGGGATTGACGAGTTTTTAGAGGGGGGGATGGTTGAGTATGATTTATATTTGAAAATTGTGCAAAAAATTGAATATTTTTACGTGATTGATTGCTATTTCTGCGCATTATTGTATTAGTCTGGCTTGCCTGTCGAAGTTAACTATGTATGATTTGATGTTCTTGTCCTTTGAGCGTGTATAAGTGTATAAATTTTTTAAATTATTATTTTATATATATATATATATATATATATATATATATATATATATATATATATATATATATATATAATGTAAAATGGTACTTGGACGCATATGATTTCGCAAAACCTTAAAAGCAGCGTCAATTCAAAACTTTTTCATGCAAAAAGCCTGTGAGTAGCCTGAGTGATTATCATCATTGCATGTACTTGGATGAGTTTTGATTTGATATCTCTTTGAAACAGCTGTGTGTAGTTGACTTTGAAAATGAGGTTAAGGCACAAAAAAAAAATCTATTCCGGCCATATCCATATATTTTTAGCACTATAAATTTCGAATGAGCCCCTCATAGCCAAATAATCCATGCCTATAGCCATGAGTGTTTATAGAGTCGACCCCTACTAACCCATTAAAAGCGTGGGGTAGGAGTTCGTTATTTTTATTGGTTGTTAGTGTTTTGGAATTTTTATCAGGGATTTATGAAAAGTTGTAATAAAAGATCACCATCCTTAAAAAAAGAAAAAAAGAAAAAAAAAGACCCATAATGGGTCTAGAGCCTATAATCGTCGTTAACCATCAATTGGAATTTTCCCAAGAGATTGTGGAAATGATTCGAAGCTCTAGAACCCTTGATTCATAAGACTTTTCAAAAAACCTTGATTTTTATTATTCTTCGTTTGAATTAAATTCTTGAGTTTATGTGTCTAGATTAGAATTTTATTTTATTCTCTTATTCATGAACAACAAACACAAAAGGAACTTCCGAGCCTAGTTTTCCTTGAGAGACGATTCGGTTCAACTTACCAACCTACATGCGATCCCGTTCTCTTGCGGGCGAGCTTTTAAATTTTTGACAAATCTTTATAGTAGGTACACAAAAGTTCGAATCACTCAGCCGCCGGTAATTGGAAACGATTGGTGGCAGTCGATAGTTTGACGTACAATCATCTAGTTGATGATAATTTTATAAAGGAAACTAGAAATAGTAATAGGTCAATTATCGGCCAACCAAGCTAAGCTCTCAAACGAGAAGGATAAACTTCCAAGCCAGGCAGAACAAGTATCGACAGTTCATGTACTTCGCAGCGGAAAGAAGATCGACAACGGAATAGTTGACCAAGATGATGAAGTCAAAGTCGAGGACACAACACCAACTCCTAGCAAGGAAGATGTTTCTAAACCAGTAGATCAACTGCATAAATCCTCTAATAGATATGTTCCTGGATCCATTTAAGGGACGATTCCGAATGACGCCCTTGGAAAAGACGATGTTCTTAAACCATCACAGCCAAAGTAATTGACGACACCTATCGATGATGCTATTCCTTTTCCAAGCCGTTTACGTCTAGATAAAGAGAACAAAAGATTCATGGGACTATATAACCTATTGAAAAACATCAATATTAACTTGCCACTACGTCAATATTAACTTGCCACTTTTGGAGGTAATCAAAACAATGCCAGCCTATGTGAGATTTTTCAAGGAACTTGCTTCAAGGGAGAGATGCTTGGCGACAAATCAGTATGTAACTTTACCAAAGGAAGTAAGCGCGGTTTTCAAGAAGCCATTACCACCTAAGGAACACGATCTTGGAAGTTTCTGCATTACTATTTCCTTGGCTAATGGACAAACATCAAAAGGAATGTTGGATCTTGGAGCAGGAATTAATCTAATGCCTTATTCACTTTATCGAGAATTTGATCTTGGATCACTGAAGCCGACGACCATGCGACTAAAGTTGGCCGACCGCTCAATTCGGATACCTTTAGGGATGGTTGCAGATGTTTTAGTTTATGTTGGAGAGCTAGTAATTCTGGTTGATTTTCTGAATTTGGATGTTGGCAAAGTACCAATTGCGAGCACGGAGCATACCATTTTATTGGGGCGCCCATTTATGTCTACCACCCATACTTTCATTGATGTTCACAGAGGAAGAATGACAATGACCATTTTGGGCGAATCAGTGACGTTTTCTCTGAAAGATATTCAAAACACTCCTTCTCCTGTCATGCAAGATGATTTTTCATTCTTTGATCCCGTTGCATCATGCATCCATGAGCTAAAAGGATTCGCGGTTTTGAGCAAATTAGGCGACGGGGACGCCGCCGAATTTTTGAGAAAGGTGGGGGATACACTAGAAGTTGACTTAAGTGAGGAGTTTGATGAGTTTGACGATGAGAAGAATTTGAGTGGGGAGGATTTGATCGAATTACTAGGAATCGACATAAGTGATATTATTGAAGAATTTAAAGATTTTGACGATGAATTATACGAAATGAGAAGCGCACCTAAGATCGAGCCAGGGGTAGAGTTGAAGCCACCAACAAATCAGTTGAAGTACGATTCCCTCGACCTCAACAAAAATTTTGACCATGCAAAGAACAAGGGCAAGGCATACGATAGCACTTGGATGACAAATAAGAAGAAATCGAAAGAGGTTCGCGACAAGAAAGTTAAAAACTTGCAGTACGAGGTTGGTCAATTAGTGTTGTATAATCACAAACGTAAGTTTTATCCAACCAATCTCAAGGCCGCATGGAGTGGACCACTTTTCATAAAAGAGATGGATGAGTATGGAGTAGCCCCGTTGTACGATGAGGTCGAAAAATCATCTTTTTAAGTTCACAAGCATAGACTAAAACCTTATCGCGACGGAAGGAAGAAGAATCGAGATCGTAAATTGGTGGTGTTGGGAGATCCACCACATGTTTGGAATTAATATCACAATATAGCGTCGAGCAAGCGACGTTAAAAGTTGCGCTTCTCGGGAGGCAACCCAAACTTTCTGTATCCTTTTGTATTTTATTTAAGTTTATTTTATGTTTTTATCTTTTTGGAACAGATGGAGGGACTCGAACGAGGAAAATTGATCAATCGAGCGAAGGAAAATTCGATGCATCATGGCTTGCATCGACTAAGGAAGCCATGGAATCGGCGTTGAGCAGAGATAGTGCCCGCGTCGCCCGAGGCCTGGCCGACGCAACTGCCGAAGAAAAGCTCTCTATCGCATCGATCTGGCTCATATCGGTCGACGCGACGTCGACGCTAACCCAAGCCCGGCCCAGAAGCATTTAAAAACATGGATTTTGACCCGTCGACCTGACCCGATTCCAAATGACCCACGGTCTAAGTCCAGAATTGAGCTATAAAGTTCGTCCTTATCCTTCTTTTTCTTTCCTTCACCTTTCAATTTCAATTCTTCAACTTGTCTTACTTTCTATCTTTCAATTTCTTTCTTCTTTCAACTTCTTGCAATTTTCTACCCCAACTAAAACAATTCAACAAACTTATTAACCCACACAAACTACAATCCCAGTTTTTCTTTCCATCTCCATCTTTCAAGCTCATTTCTCCAATTTGGCTTCCGAGGCAAGATTCAAGAATTCCGGCAAAAATGGTCGTGCAACATCGAGGTACTTCGCTTGAACTACATTGGGATTCTTATTGTTGTTGTTTGTTGTGTTTGGGAAGACTTTGGTTCAAGAAGTTTCCAAGTTCTTAGTTAGTTGAACACGCACGCCAAGTGTTCGACGAAATTCCCCAAAGAACCAAATGATTTTATTTTGAAGAATTTTCACTCCCTTTCAACTTAGTTTCGATTCGTAATGTCTCGAGCTAGGAAAACCAAAGATATTTCGGGGAAGTACGGAGCGCCATTTCCGATTTACGACAAATACGAAGGCAAATCTTTAGAAAATATTCAAGGATGGGAATTCGCATCCCATCGAGTTATTAACGTAGACGATATCGAGGAGCAAGCGTTAAAAGGCTCGGATCATCATGCCGATCTTTCCAGATACATTAATGGCCTCGGTTTGTGGTTATTTTGCTCGGATGCACCTTTCCGGTTTTCGCGAGCTAATGCTCGAGTTTTTTGCAACCATTAAAATTTGCAATGACGAGATGTTTACTTGTAGACTAGGTGGAAACTAAATCTATGTGGATGAGGAGATTTTTGGTAATATCTTTGGTTTCCTGAACGAAGGGGACCACCCGATTGCGTCAAAGGTTTTGACTTATCCTCATTTCGGGGGATGATAACTGGGGGCAACACGGGAGATTGCAAGCGATTTCCGTGCTCAAAAGTTCAAGATGATTCCCTTTACGTAACTTACAAAATCCTAGCCCACATCGTCTTGTGTAAAAACGAGGCCACATACGCGACCAAGCCTGAGTTATTTGTTCTTCAATGTATTATTAACGGTCGTCGACCCCAACTCTACTCATTGATCGTAAGTGGACTTCTCAATGTTACAAAGGGTACGCCGGGCAACAAATCTCCATTACTCTCCTTTGCACCTTACTTTACCGGCCTAGCCCGTCACTTCGGGTTCGATCCGGCCGAACACGGATTTCGACCACTCGGGACATCTCCACTTTCTTTGACATGTGCCCCTGAACCCCGAGTGAGATCCACTACTTATGGAGGATCCTCATCTTGATTGAGCGACGAGGATAGCGACGCGATGATGGAGCCAGCCCCACGTACTGATTCGGGCCCGAGTCCCGATTGGGGCCAATTTTTCGAGGATAATCGAGCATTTCAGTTGAAGATGTTCGACAAGCTCCAACTAATCGACGACAAGATAGACACGAATCACGAGCAGAATCGACGGAGCTTGAGGAAGATGCGAGCTTATATTTCAAGACTCGGGGAGCGATTTGAAGCAGCGTTCCCCCAGCCCGGTATGGATATCAATGAAGTTCCCGAGGATGATGGATCCCGCGAGTTCTGATATCTTTATATTGTTCTTTTAATCTTTATTTTTATTAGAAAAAACAAAATTTGTTAGTTTTTTCCTTTGTTTTTGTTTGTTTTATTTTTCTCAGGACATTTCATATCACGTACAACGGCCAATTCCACAAATCGACAAGTAGCGACTCGACCTTCCTCTTTTTGGTTTTCGGGGATGTTTCCTTTTCCTTCTTCTTTTGATTTTTGGATGTATTTGTG
>BMAC01001261.1:61113-94736 GCA_014905375.1 Phtheirospermum japonicum
ATAATTGGGGGGAGGGGGGGGGGGGGGGGGGGGGGTGTTGTTTGTTTTTGATGTTATAAACTAAGAATCGAGAAGCAAGAGTAATTAATTAAAACTAATTAACTTGAACTAATTATCTTAAACTAATTAACCAATGATAGAATTTAAAAGACTTATATAACTAAAAGCTAAGTTCAAACCGAGTCGATTCTCAAGGAACAACCAATCGGATTTTTCAATGTTTGTTTATCACAAAGTCACACATGAACAAGTATAATTGGGGGGTTGTTTGTTTTTGATGTTATAAACTAAGAATCGAGAAGCAAGAGTAATTAATTAAAACTAATTAGCTTGAAATAATTATCTTAAACTAATTAACCAATGATAGTTTAAAAGACTTATATAACTAAAAGCTATGAACTAAGGTTTTGGAAATTGAAGAGCAATTAAATAACATGAACGACATTAAAACTAAATCACCAAGCATGGATGAACAAACGAAGTTTGTATTTGAAAGATTAACGAGCAATTAAAGAACATGAACCAAACTACTTCCAATATCATTAACAAAATCAACAATAAAGTTACCAAGCATGAATAATTTGTCATATAATCACCAAGCATAAATTAAAGAAACGAAAGTGGAAGTTGAGAGATTACGAACTATATTATCAAAGAAAACCAAAGTATCAAGCATCGAATAACTCAAGATCCAAAAATAAAGAAAAATTATCTAAAAACATAAAATTATCGAACAATTAATCTAGAAAGCAATAAAAAGGTTTAGAACACTTATTGGAACTAAAAAAAGCAGAAAATCTCCATCTACTTCAGAGAAAAGAACGATGATCTCGAGCAAAGAACAAATAACGAACAAAGGAAGAAGCTTTACGACTCGTGATCCTTGAGTCTTCAATCTCGATCCTCTAGCTACGTAACGGGCAGTAGAAACGGGCTCTCTCTACGTCTTGAAAACCTAGGAATATGAGAAGTGATGTCCTTGATGGATTTTATAAAGGTTTATATAGGACTCCCCAAACTTGGAGAACAAGTTTTCTAATAATTTCCGATTTGGGCCCGTTAACAGTAGGCTTAGAGGCAAGGGCTACCGCTAACGCTACTGTTAACCTCTTGTTGAAAGTCTTTGTCCTTACCTCATAGTCGAGCTAGCGGTAAGGGTCACCGTTAAACTTACATGTTGCCTCCTAACGGTGGAACTAACGGTTAGGCTAGCGTTAAGCCCACCGTTAACTCCTCTCTGAATGTTTCTGTTGCCACTTAGCGGTTATGATAATGGTACTTGTTACCGTTGAGCCACCGCTAACAGTTTATAAAAATCCTCTATCGAGCAGTCGATCGACTGTAGGTTGATGTTATCGATAATGGTTAGCGGTAAGAGTGGCCGAATTGCTTGTTTCGTCTCTCGGTTCTTGCAACAGTTTGCAGGCTTCATCTTTTCAGTGTTGAGCTCCTTCGGTTACTTAGCTGTATGGGGTAAAACAGAGAATAATCACCCAATTGCATCAATAATGATCAAAATACGGTAAAATAAGTTGGAGATACAAAAATACAAAAATATGCTTAATCTATCCAACTTATACCAAAATTAACAACATAAACTAACTAAAATACTAACTAAAATCACGACAAATTCATGTTAATCAACTACCCCACGCTTTATTGGTTTGTTCATCCTCGAACAAAAGATAATTTCAAAGAATAACAAGTATGAAAATAAGTCAAGCAACGAGTCATGTTCTGCTACATAGGTAATTTTGAAAATATAGATAAGTGTAATGTAAATTCAAGCACTCGACCCTTATTACATTGTCGCTCCAAAAACAAAATCATGCATCCTCACAAAGGGAAATATATATGTGTATGCTCAATAGCACTCAAGAGTTTTATGGGGGTGTGTATACGCTCAATTCATCAAAATACATGCACAATAAACAAGAACAAAAAATTAAAAACTTCTCTATCGCATTTAGTGTGTAACTAACAAAGAATCGGAAAAGGTCTTTTTGGGTTGTAATGAAGGCTCTTTGGACAGGTATGGAAAATATAAGTCATGTGGCTAACTCGCAATCTAACATGATCAATAACTCACCAAACTATTCTAATCACAAGGAAAAGTGCTTCACCTCATTCAAAAGAAACCTCACTTAACTCTTATAACGTAGCCTTTATACTTCGGCTATTTCTCAACTCGAGACCCAAAACCGACTTCTGCACAAACCACTTAAACAATTCAAAAGCTTATGATACGCTTCTTCTTTCAAACTCAACATTTACCTCTTAAACAGTAGGCGTCATAAGAAAATCAACAATCACAAGCCTTATAAGCATAGGCAACAACTGAACAAGATTCACCATCATTTTTATTCTTTTTTTCTTGTGAAGGATGGTGATCCTTAACACTTATTATAATCTTTTCATAAATCCCTGATCATACTTAAAAAAGACAAATAACCAACAAAACTAACTAAATCTTACCCCACGCTATTAATGATGTAGGAGTTAACTCATAAACACTCATGGCTATAAAAAATTGATTATTTGGCTATGATTGACTCATTCAAAATTTATAGTGGCTAATATATATGGATACGGCCGGAATAAGGGTATTTTATGTGCCTAATTATCATATTAAAAGCTAACTACACACTGTGATTTCAAAGAGATCTCAAAAGAGAACTCACTCAAGTACATGCAAAGGTGATAAATGTCCAGGCTACTCACAGGCTTTTGCATGAAAAGATTTTGAATTGACGCTGCTTTTAAGGTTTTGCGAAATCATTTGCGTCTAAGTACCATTTTACAATATATATAAATAATAGTTTTGAAAAATTATTGCACTTATACACGCTGAAAGACAAGAACCTCAATCCAAACATAGTTAACTTTGACAGGCAAGCCAGACAAACACAATCAAGCGCAGAAATAGAAATCAATCACGTTCAAATATTAATTATTACAGACCATAAATTCAAATTGCACAATTAATAATTACAAATCACGCTCGACTACCCTCCCTCTCTCTAAAAATCTAGCAATCTCCGTATTGCCAAAAATACATATATAAAAATAAAAAGAGGAAAGGATTAAGAAAACATCCCTGTAGACCAAAATAGTCGAGTCACTTCATGTCAAATTTCTGCAATTGGACATCATCTCGAAATGCGTGATTCTAATTGTCCTAAACAAAAACTACGAAAAACAAACTACGAAGAACAAACTAAATAAAACAAAGAACAAATTAACTAATTAATTTTATTTTTTTTGGGTTTTCATAAATTACTAAGAAAGAAAAATGAAAAGAAATAAAAGATACAACTCAAGCCTCGCTCAACTGCCTGGAGGCGCGCCATCAAACGGGCCTGGGTAAGGACCCTAAAATGGACCCTGGTTTAGAGCAACGTCCATCGAGTCCGGAGGTGGAGCTGGCGGCCAGCGGCTCATCATATCCATCTGAGATTGAGCGAAATTAGCGGTCAAGGCCTGCAAAAGCTCACGATTCCCTTCGCTAATTTCACAAGGTAGACGCACATTCTCATGCGAAAGGCGTGCCTCCTCATGGGTAAGACGGGCCTCCTCAATAGCTAAATGGGCGTCATTCCTATATAACCGAGCATCATCCTCGATAATGGACAGGAGATCGTGAATATTAGTCTTAAAACCCGCATAATCGACCAGATATGCATCGAAATCGGACCTCCTAAAATTAGATGATCCGGTTGCTCCCTCTTTATCCGAACCAGAAGGAGTAGTAGCAGTACTAGCATCCTCATCTGTCTCCGCCCGGCTCAGATCCTCATCATCATTATTCTCCTCCAGGTCCCACAATTTTGTCACCATTATCTTCGCCCCACTTGGTCGACCCGGCGTACGAACTATCCTCGTCTTAAAAACCAGCGGATGAGGCTCATGAATGACATCATCCTTCCTCGGTGTGTAGCCGCATGATTAGCACGGAAATGTCTGGATTTTTAGTAGTATTTTGGTTTATTTTTCTTATTGTTTTTTGTATAAGTTGGATAGATTAAGCTTATTTTCGTATTTCTGTACTTCCAACTTATTTTACCGTATTTTAATCTTTTTAAGTATAAATAGTTCATTATTCTCTATTTTTCTTCTTCATATATCTAAGTAGCCAAGGGATCTCAAGCCGAAGAACTGGAACGAAGAGATGAAAATGAGCAAACTGGCGAAAAAGTAGCAGAAACTAGAGGTTAGCGGTAGCTATTACCGCTAGGTCCTACCGTTAGTTGTTAGCTGTCACCTTACCGTTACCTGTATCGTTAATCAAGCCATTGGATGAGAACAGAGAGCTTAGTGGTAACTTAGTAGTTATACCCTTACTGTTACCCGCGACCGCTAGGGAATATTAGGAGCGAAAAATTAAAGACCTAGCGGTGACCAACTAGCGGTAACCCTTACCGCTAAGTACTACCGTTAACGGGCCCAGAAATCGACTTAAATTGTCTTGCTGCCCAAGTTTTCCCACAACTATAAATACCCCTATGTAATTCGGATTTTAAGCATACTTTTCCTACTTTTTACTTTTCCAAGGGTTTCTAAGGCCTCTTAGTTACTCTTCAAATTTCTTAGTTTTATATCTTTAGTTTTTAGATTAGTTTAGAATAGTTCTTAGATATTTAGATTAATTTTAGTTCCTAGATCTCGTGACCAAAACGCTGTTAATTCATACCATTTAATTAGTAAGTATTTATTTTCTACGCTCTTTAATTTAGTTGCATGCTTTTCATTTGTTTAATTAATAATTATTGATTCCATGACGAATTGTGTTTTTTATTGCTTTGAGATTGAGATGTTGATTGTGTTTATAATCGTAGTCTAGATCTAATTGGTCAAGAGCGTAGATTTGTTGTGAACAATCAATTAGGTCTTCCCAATCGATCGTGGAGACGAATCAAAACTCTAGAACCCTAGTTTTCTTAAATCCTTTTAAAATTCTTTTAATTAATTAATTCATAGTTAAATTAATCTTAGATCTTAGATAATTAATTCTTAGTTTAAATAATTTTTAGTTTTAATTAGGTCCTAGCTTAGATAATTCTTAGATTTAATTAGTTTAATTAATCTTTAGTTTTTAAAACAAACAAAACAAATTCCGTTCGTGTGTTATTTTTCTTATTTATCTTATTCGTGAAATGCAAATGCAAAACAAACTTCAGAATCGAGCTTTCCTCGAGAGATCAACTTGAGTCAACTTATAAACCTACACGCGATCCCGTACTCTTGCGGGCGAGCTTTTTAAAATTGAGAAATTTAATGAAAGTAGGTGCAAAAAGTTCAAATCAAAATTTTGGCGCCGTTGATGGGGATCGAACCCGGGTCACCCACGTGACAGGCGGGAATACTCACCACTATACTACCCCACGCTTTATTTGTTTGTTCGTCCTCGAACAGACGATAGTTTCAAAGACTAACTAGTATGAAAATCAATTCAAGCAATGAGTCGTGCTATGCTACATAATTTTGAAAATATAGATAAAAGCAACGCAACTTCAAACACTCCACCCGTACTACATTATCGCTCCAAAATCAAATTTCATGCATCCTCTCAAAAGGGTATATATATATGGGTGTACGCTCAAAGCACTTAAGCATTGATGCATAGGACGTGTATACACTCAAATCATACAAATACATGCACAATAAATAAGAACCAAAAATCAATCTCTTTTCAATCGCAAATTAAGTGTGTTATCAACATAGAATCAGAAAAGGTCTTTTGGGGTTGCAATGTAGTCTCTTTGGACGGGTATGGAATATATAAGCCGTGTGGCTAACTCACGATCTAACGTGATCAATAACTCACTCAACTATTCTAATCACGAAGCAATGTGCTTTACCTCATTCAAAAGAAAACCTCATTAAACACTCATAACGTAGCCTTTAAATTTAGGATATTTCTCAACTCTAAACCAACTTTTGCTCGAACCACTTAAATAATATAAAAGCTTATGATATGCTTCTTCTTCAACAACTCTTGCCTTTTAAACATTAGGCTTCATAAGAAATTTAACAATAAACACAAGCCTTTAAATTATAGGCAATGACTCAACACGATCCACCATCCTTTTTATTTTATTTTTCTTCTGGTTTTTTTTCTTCTATTTTTTTTCTATCCCCCTTTTATTATTTTTTATGGGGTTCTTATTTTTCCTAATTATGGTGATCCTTTATTACAAACTTTTCATAAATCCTTGATAATGATTCCGAAACACAATAATAACCAATAAAAATAACTAACTCCTACCCCACGCTTTTAATGGTTGTAGGAGTCAACTCATAAACACTCATGGCTAATGGAAATGGATTATTTGGCTATGAAAGGCTCATTCGGAATTTATACTGGCTAATATATATGGATATGGCCGGAAATAGGGGTTTTTTGGTGCCTTTACGTCATTTTCAAAGCTAACTACACACAGCGATTTCAAAGAAATTTCAAAGCAGAACTCACTCAAGTACATGCAATGATGATTAACACTCAGGCTATTCACTAGCTTTTTGCATGAAAAAAAGTTTTGAATTGACGCTACTTTTAAGGTTTTGCGAAATCAATTGCGTCCAAGTACCATTTACAATAAATAACAATTTTGAAAATCTTATGCAATTATACACGCTCAAAGACAAGAACATCAAATCATAATTAGTTAACTTCGACAGGCAAGCCAAACAAACACAATTCAGCACTGGAATAGCGATCAATCACGTGAAAGATTTCAAATTGCACAATTTTTCAAATATAAATCATACTCAATCACCCCCACCCCCACCCCCACCTCTAAGAATCCAGCAATCTCCTGATTGCTCTAAGTATAAAGAAAATCAAACCAAACAAGGAAAAAGTTAAGGGAACGACCCTGGAAAATAGTCGAGGTACTCCAAAAGGCGCTTGTGCAATCGTCCTTCGTCTCCAACTCATGAACGAAAATGTCTTGAATAAAATCGTTAGTATAACCGTTAGAGTCTCTGCCAACGGTGGTTTCAGCGGTTGAACTTTGCCGTTAAGCCTGGGAAGCTAAAGGTAATGCCTAGCGGTAAGGAGTTACCGCTAAGGCTACCGCTAAGTCCCTAGATTTTGTGGAATTTTTCGATTTTCTGCACATCAACAAACACATCAACGCACCACAGCAAATAACGCATACATAGATAAAAATAAGCAGAAAAATAAAATAAAGAAAAGTAATACTTAGGAAAAAAAAAAGAAATTAAATACTTGGGTTGCCTCCCAAGAAGCGCTTGTTTAACGTCGAAAGCTCGATGCCTTCTATGAACGATGTTATCCTGGATCTAAGAAAAGGTGACGATCGTGCCACGCCTTAGTATTCTCCAATAGTAAGCATAGGTAATTTAATTCACCAAGGCGAGCATGGTAAGCAAGTCGTAGAATAAAAATATCAACTCGCTTTGGGGGTCGAAAAAGCGAATAGTTGATCACTATAAAAATATCAACAATTAATTCGGGCACATGGTGATTCAAAACCTGTGGAAATATGAGGAAATCCGACGAACATAAGAATTTATCATCCTCCAATACATTCTCCTTCGACTTGTAGACATCCCCTTCCTCATTTTGAAAAATATTGTAAACTAAATTCGGGCATTAGAGAGAGTAATTTGAATTTACCATAATTAGCTCGTCCACCATCTCCATCTCAATATCGTTTAAAGCTTTTGGTGGCTCAATATTAGACTCGTGCATTTCATCCTTCTCGAACACTTCATCAAAATTTACATTGTCCTCAGTAATGTCGTTCAAATCTATCCCCAAAATGTCCGCCACTCGGTTTAAAAATTCAACGTCGTCCACGACGTTTAAATCATCGAAACTCTCCAAAACCTCTTCTTTACACTCATCCTCTTCTAAACACGAGTTCGAGCTCACATCCTCAACCTCTAAATGGGGCTCCACAACATCAAGAATTTGTAGTGTTGGTTGACTTTAAAGTTTATTTCTCTCGACTTCCCTTCTTCCATAATTTTGTCACCATTATCTTCGCCCAACTTGGTCGACCCGGCGTACAAACTATCCTTGTCTTAAAAACCAGTGGCTGAGGCTCATGAACGAGATCATCCTTCCTCGGTGTGTAGCCGCACATCGTAGTGAGGCTAGTTATGAATGTGCCGTGAAACATCGGAACGGGCCTCTCGCTGCTTATCTTCTTAATGGTCCTCAAGCTGCGGCTAATGAGGGGATAAAATTTAACCGGTTTCCTGCTCTTCATGCACCAGAGTGTATATAAATCATCTTTGTTCACAAGTGTCGGCTCCTCCTTGCCGAGCACGCAGCGAGAAAAGAAACGATGCACCGCGTAAAGAGCGTTATCCTGAACCAAGGTCAAGGGGTACTGGTTTCGTGCCTCGACCCCAGGGATCTTAATCTCCTCCCGAAAACATCTCTCGTTGTAGGATTCGTTGCGCCCTTCTAAGATCATCCTCCCACTGATATCGAAAAGCGCCTTGATTACCTCGGTGGTAATACAATGTTCTTTGCCCCTAAAATGACACAGGAATGTAAAATCGGCCAACATCTCGAAGGTCGAGTAAAATTCGAACATCAATTGCTCGTATGACGGAACTTGGATCTGGGCCCACTCAACACATTTGAGAGCCCAAATGTAAATCATAAACCGCTCGAAAAAGGGGTCGTTCCGCGCTGCCATCTTGAGCCAGTGCTCGATGTCGATCACCGTTGGATTGATGATTATATGACTCATCAATGATTGGTATACTTTTTCCTCATCATCGTAAATCATGAATTTGGCCCCGACTTTCTTCTCGACATTCTTGCATTTTTTGGATGGATGCGATGAAGACATGGTGTTCAAAAACAAAAATGGTCAGATTGCGGCTAGTAACTGTTGCTAGACTGTGGCAAAAACACGGTCAGACTGCGACCTCAGTCAGCGAAAAAATATCAAAAAAACTCTGTCGGTCAGTAGCTGCTAACGGTTGTGTTAGTGGTAACGTCAACTGTTAGGTCCAACCGCTAAGAAGATAGCGGTTATGTTTAGCGGTAAGGATAACCGTTAACTGTTACCGCTAACCTTTCGTCGAACAGGTTATGCGCAGAGCTCGGACGCCGGAAATTTCAACCCAAACTCAAAATTATTAACACTAGAAACCTTCAACCCAACTTTAGGAAGTTTATTTCAAGTTTTAGGGCCAAGCCATTCTTACCCACTTGCCGAGAAGATGGCCTACTCCTTACTCCGCGGTTTTCCAAGATGAACACGGCCGGAACGTGACCAAGTGCGTCGATATGTGAATCGTTTCCACCAGAGTGTGGTTCGACGTCACTCGGGATACGCCGGTCACAGTTTGTGGTCTAGAAATTGAAGAGTTCGCAAGTTAGCGATTGGGGCTAGGGTTAGCGGTTTGAGAACGAACAAAAGGCCTCATTTTCTAACTTTTAATTTGCTGTATCGGGCCGGGCTGTAACGCGTTAGTGGTAACCGTAGTGGTAAGTGGTACTGCTAACCTTACCGCTAGAGTGATTTGTCTATGGGTAACGGTAGACGTAGCGGTAAGGGTTACCGCTAATCTACCGCTAAGTGTGAAAAACTGCAAAACTCACAAAAAAATCAAAACGTTCAAGTATAAAAACTAAGAACAAAGAATTACACAAACATAATATATTAATTAAAGCAACTCGTGAGCATAAAACATTGAAATTAAATAAATGTAAAAGTAACGATAAAATTAAAAACCTATATAAATTAGGACAATAATCCCAATGACTCAATAACAAATGGAATAGCTATTAAACATCATAGGGGTTCACTAAAGCTAATAGTACCCATAGATTATATCCTCAAGTTCGTCGATCCTCGCTTCTGCGTCTTCCAGAAGCTCCTCTCACTTGGCTATGTTAAAGAGGTGCGTCACTTCGTTGCGCCGAAGGCCTTGATTCTTGGACTCTAACTCTCCAATCATTTCTCGCAGATCGTGAGTTTCGTATCCTAACTCTCGAATTATGGATCTAACTTCGCCTACAAGATTTTTGTTTTCGTACATTAATTCAGCAATCTTGGCCTCCGCTTTCTTCATATGATCCTCAAATGTGGCAATGTTAAGAGCAAAAGAGGCTTCGTCGAACAGGAGGTAGGTATTATCAGACCTTAAATCTTTAATCTTTTGGTTAGCTTCGTCCAACTGATTCTGCAGCTCTATCATAGCCTCTTCGTGTTCTTCTCTACACACCATACACGCTCCTGGTTGGCAGCCGTTAGCTGGACTCGCTTCATATTGCTGCCGAGGTTATTGATAAAAGTTGGTGTTTGGAAGAGGTCGAGACGTGGCAAACGCTTGAAAGATTTATGAGTAATGAATTATTCGAGAGGGGGGTTTATATAGGAATTAATTACCTTGAAGATAGGAGTCCTAGATTCTCTCCAAGTCTAAATAAGGTAGAATTAATAAATCTCATCTAATTAAAACAGTACTCTCATAAGGAAAAAGACCAAGACTTTTAATTAAGCCAAAGTTCGCCCCCAAACATACCAAATTAAAACTTACCTTGTGGGAATAAATCCAAAAAATTCGCAGCTCTAACTTCTCCAAAATCCACGGATTGCTAGCGGTAGCCTTAGCAGTAAGGCTTACCGCTAGGTTAATCGTTAAGCATCTCTGTTCGAGATTATAGGTGGCCTTAATAGTTTGGGGCCACCACTAAGTGAACCGTTAAAACTCTCAGTTTCCCTCTAACGGTGGTCTTAGCGGTTAGAGTTACCACTAATATCACCGTTAAACCCCTCTATTTGCAGCTAGCAGTTAGTTTAGCGATTGATTCTCGTCATTAACGCCTGTGCGAGAAGCTATCCGTAAGGTTAACGGTAATGGTTAACGCTAACCAACCGCTAGGTCTCCGAAATGGGTAAATTTCCAACTTTTTTGCACATCAACACACGCATAAACGTACCACAACAATTAACTAAATTGAACAACATATAAACAGAAAATAAAAGAAAGAAAAACATACGAAAAAAACTGAAAAGAAAGGAAAGGAATATAAACACTTGGGTTGCCTCCCAATAAGCGCATCTTTTAATGTCGCTTGCTCGATGAGAACTCTAGAAATTAAATTTCAGCCGGAGGTGGGTCCACAAACTTCTCCACTTCACGTTCTTGGTTCGTTTCCAATCTATCTCGATAGAGTTTCACTCCGTGTCAATTGACTTGAAACATTGAATCTTTCTTCTCATTGTACAGAGTGACCACTCCAAAATTGCTTATCTCTTTAATTAAAAACGGTCCACTTCACCTTGACTTGAGCTTACCTGGAAACAACTTCAACCAAGAATTGTAGAGCAAAGCTAACTTACCAACCTCCAGCTGTTTATCAACAAGTCTATGGTCGTGACCTTTCTTCATCATTTTCTTTTGCCTCCATGCACTATCGTATGCCTCGTTTCTAATTTCTTCAAGCTCGGTCAACTCTAGCTTCCTATAATCGCCCACTTCATCATAATTTATATTCAGCTTGTGAATGGCCCAACTTGCTCTGTGCTCTAGCTCGACTCGCATTTGTTTAGTTTCTGAGATCTCTTCACCAAGTAAGGCGCTTTAGTTAACAAGATCACAAAACCTAGCATAGTACATCTCGATGTTCTCAGCTTCCTTCATTCTTATCTCATCAAAAGTAGTGATAACTTTTTGAAGTTTAGAAGACTGAATGAAATCTATACCTTTTAATTATTGTTCGAGTATCTCCCACACATCTAGAGTAGTTGTGCAACTCCCCATCATCGTATGTCGAGTTTTATCTACAGTCGTCAAAATAGAATGTAGAGACAAAAATTTCACCTTTTGAAGTGCTAGTTCTGTATTATTTTCTAGTAGCATCTTTGATGTAGGGTGACCGCACGTCACAAAGCGGCAAATTTAATATTTATAAGAATTTCCCTGATTTTCTCCGCTAACTAGTAGTAGAGATTGGTAAGGGTCGATACGACGATGAGTTTGAATTAAATTGTAATAATCTAATATTAATTAAAACAATAAAACTAAATAAAAGGGGTTGTTGAAGATTTTTATATAAAATATTAATAATAAAAATAAACTAAATAACTAAGAAAAAAATATAATAGGGAAAGCTTTCGGTTCACAGTTCAATCTACACCCAGCTCGACTAAATCTAATTAATTGTTACAGCAAATCCTATTGTTTTTTTCGGAATTACTAGCCCTAAATAATAATAAGCTTTGTTACTCGAATTCTTCCTCACCGATTAATTAATCGAAATAAGATCTTCGACTAAATCTAACTATTGGACAACCTAGAATAAGCTCTCTAAATTTAATACAATTGTAGATTTTAGAACTAGGAAAATAAGCTAGTATAAGTAATAAACTCACAAACTCAATTTATTTAACTTAGTTCATGTTATCCTTAATATTGCGAATATTAGTTGCTACAAACAAATCAAACACGACAACAACTATGGATTGAAGATTTGATTCTAGTGATATATATGTAAAACCTAATCTAGGTGATCAGTCTAGAAAAAGTGAAAACACGTCCTGATTAATAAAATAGAATAACACAATAAAATCCATAGAAATAATAGAAAATCGTCACAAGAATTAATTAAAATATAACCAAGTCATTAGGGTTCAACATCCCCGGAACCTAAATAAATAAATCTAGCTACACATATCGTTTATAGAATTAAAATAAATAAATATATAATAGAAAAGGAATAGAGAATGAAATTGATGGATGAAGGTGGCATGCTTCTCTTTTATTCCTTCAAAGATCATGTGTGTTGCTTCCTTTCCAAAGCTCCAGCCAAATTCTTTTCTCTTTCTCTTTAAGTCACCAAGTGGCCCTCTTCTTCTCATGTCCCAGCCCCCTTTTTATATCACATATATGGTTGATCCTTTTATTTTCTTAGATTGCTTCCAAAAAGTGCCTACTCACCAAAAACCTTTCTTTGTTGCTCAAGTCTTCCCAAAGCCTTCAAAAGGTAAGGTCCTTGTCGGTTGGGCTTAATACGATAGGCCATGGGCCAGGTTCTTCTAAACTGGGCAAAACTTAATCACAAATGGGCTGGTATGGGGTGACCCAACAACAGCCTGCTGATACTTTCTTTCTGTAACAATCGACACGAACGGTTGATTACTTCATCCTCCGACTGCAAAACGTCTCGAAATACTAAAAATAAATCACAAAATATATCATGAAAGCACATACATCCAAATAAATAGATAAGCAGGATAATATAAAAGTGTGACATAATTAAAAGCATAAAATTACAATATTAAACAATTATTTGACACACATTTTCCAATTTATCATAGGACAAGACCATCCAGAATCGATGATCTCCCAAGTACCTTGTCCTAGAGAGAGCAAAAAGATCATCATCATCGATTTCTAATATGAATAGTTGGAACCGTATAGATGTGGAGGCTACGAAATCGAATCATGACTCATGGTTGCCACCCCAATCTGCCCTGCTAGATCTTTATCCTGAAATAAAACAACAAAAACTGCTAATTGAGAAATTAGGGTAGCTTTAGAATAATTTGTGCAGAAATAATATTCTACGTAGTTACATAAAATAAAGTGAAGTAATAAATAATAACACCTAATTATCCGCGGAAAAGCGTCTCACTTCTCTTCAGAATTCTTTCATTATAATAGTTACTGCATCCCGCAAGCACGACTTGGGATTTACATAAATAAGACTCTTCCAAGGCATATCAACACTATAACAACTATTCTAACAAGTTTTTTTGATTAACACGTGGACTTCTACAACAAACTATGGACTCCCTTTTAAATTTAAAAGATGCTTATCCCAATCACCAAATTTACAAAGAAATTCCTAATTTTCAGTATTCTAGTGATATAGAAATATCGACTGAAATCTTGAATCTATCTATAAAATATAAATTATAAAAATAATCTTTCGAGTTTTCTAAGATATGCTATTTATGTTCAAAACTCTTCCTAACTCATGCTAAATACAATAAGACTAGAGATTGATATAATAGCTCATAAGTCAGACTCCTAAAGAAAGCATGTGTTCTCATGGGCCATTCCTTGAGTCGGATTTCAGCTAACTGCCTTCCTTGTGAGTAGAATCCTTATAGGATTTAGTTTCATTCTTCTCTTCTTTCCTTGTGTAAAATTCAGACTTTATTGGATTCTTTGACTTTTGAGCAACTACATAAACTTTTCATATTCGAAACTTTTTTGAATCCATCTCATATTTTGCAAATCTCAGAAATCTACCTACAAGTAAATGAGATAAACTTTAATTTGTTTCCTAATTAATATTTAATATATAAGGAAATTATATGGAGATGGAATCTTCCCTTGAATACTTGTTTGACCCATAAGTAATAAATTACTTAGTATTCATGAAGCTTCCAGAAAATAATTTAACTAAATAAATAAATATATTCGAATGATGCCAATTCTCAATTTCATATAGTGAGATGTTTAGAAAAGTAATTGTGGATACGTTAAATAACAACTAAAACATACATCAAGGTACACATTTCAAGGTGAACCCTAGTCAATGGTAGCGGTTCCCACCTAGTTAAAATGTTTTACACCGCTGGTAAAAAAAATCGACAGCGGGTTAATCGTAATCGAATCAGATGAAAACTGATTACGGTTACTGTTTATAATCGATGGATAGCTTTTTTTTACATTTATTAATATTTATTTAAAAAAAATGATATTTAAAAAAATAATATGTAACATTAACAAAATTATCATTAATCAATTATGAGTTTATTCAAATAACAAGTACAACAACATGTTTATTAATAAAATTTCAATACAATCACATAACTCACAAACTTATAAGTTACATCTTAAAAATTACTAATTAAAATTCAAATGAGAAGTTACAAATGGAACTGCTGACTAGTTTTTTTTTTGGTTTTTTTTTTGGGTGGGTGGGTGGGAGATAAAAGATGAACTTGAATTTAATTATAATATTAGAAGTTAAATTTAAGATTTTTAAATATAAATATTGGAATTGACTTGCCTACATATCCTGGTTGATGAATCAAAAATCGTGTTATTTTTACCTTATAACTTACCTTGGGAGAGAAAACGGAAAATGGGGGAGGCGCATCTTTATTCATCAATGTTTTTTGATGTAGTGGTATCATATTATTGGTCACACTCTCACATTCATTGTAATCGAGTTGTGTTTGCATTTTTTGACTTTCATCTAATCTATGAGCAACATCAGATTTTCTAGATTTATAAGCAATAATTAAGATCATTTCCAATCAAACACATAACCCCATGTGCTAAAAGATTGTTCAACGGAAACCGTTGATGCAAGAACGACGAAATATTTTTTTTTTCAGGAAAATATAGAATACATTTTTTACCACCTGCACAAGAACTTTAGTACCATCGAATGTTTTCGAGATACTTCCCAAATCAAAACAACCTAAATAAGTGTCTAATTCTTGATATGGATTTGCAATAGTTTTCGCTCACTTTCACATAGAGCTTCTCGTGGGTTGGAAAATGGTGGTCTTACAATAGAAGTACTACTAGTACCAACATTGATATTACATAACTTGGAGTAAAAGGGGAAGGGGAAATATTAAAGTTATCAGAAACTATGACATATTCATCAAAATATATCAAATAAAGATTCTCTACCATTTTGAACACATGTTGGGGAGTTAGGAATTTGAAGGTCAAAAACTTGCAAAATAGGCCCTAATGCATTGTTATGTGTAGTAAAGAAATTCTATAAAAATTCTACTAAAAAAAAGGATCTAAAAGTTTAGAAACTAAGAAAATATTCGGAATGTCTCGAAAAGATTTTACCCATTTTCTAAACATTTGATTAATAAAAATATTTTATTGAGTCAAATCGAGTAAAACATTAGTAATAAGTACAAGTTGAATATAATGATCAATAAAAAGTGTAGAAGTAGGGTAATAAACATGGATAAACTCACGGTTACATCATTAAAAAGTTTTAAGAGCGTAATCAACTCGTGCAATCATTCCAAATATGGGATAATAAAACAAATTCGGTGGTATGAGTACTGAGAAATTACACAGCGCATTTATATAATTATAAAAATCACTTAGCAATTTATAAGTAGAGTTACAATAATTGAACACACCAATATAAAATTTTCTTGCTTACAAACCATTACTTTGCAATATTCGTACTATTTTTCTGCCCACATTGGGTTATTTTAAAATATAATATTGTTGTCGTAATAAGAGCAATTTCAATTTTCAAAGAAGTCAAACACCTTGAACACATAAATTTAAAATATGATAAATGAATCTAATATAAATTCTTTTTAGCACCAATAGGGTTGACAAATTACCTTGAGAGAGTCTAAACTAGTCGTATTAGCGGCAACATTTATCGATTGTAATTGAAAATATTTTGTTAACTAAACCGAAATTTAGATTAAAGTAATATGAATTTTGTGCGAAATATTGACAACAATATGCTTACTATTAAACTCTCTAAAAGTAATATAACATTTTTTTTAAAGTTTAAAAATTATCAAACCTATGACTTGTAATTCCAATATAATTATTTGCACGAAAATGATCCCTCAAAATATCTGAATATATTTAGACTCTCTGTGACAAATTAGCAAAACACAAGTTAAGTTTATATTCACCAACAACCTTTCTAAGATCACGAGTAACTGTATTATGTAAAACTTTGGTACTTGAAAGACCTATGCAGGCCGAGAGAGAGGCTGGCTTAAGAACCTAATTGCCAAGATACAAGATCTAGGCCCGTGCCCGTGCCAAGATGCACGTGCGTCCGGGTGCGCGCGCGTGTAGCCAATGTCAACACCAAGTCATGGTACACGGTCTTAGTCACTTAGTGCTCACTATTCCACTTAACTTATTAAGAATTTTAAATTCCCATACATATACTATGTGGAGCGATACTTTCCATATTCTAATAATTAATGCATCTTGCTCTTTCAAATAACTAACTTTAAGCATTTATTTTTCATTCACAAATAATCGGTTTTGAATAAGTAAACATATTACGATTATCTACTAGAAATATTAATTACTCGCATAGCATTTAATTCTACACTAACAGAACTTTTAGCCATCAAGAACCTTTCAAATTAGGTCAACCTTCCATATTCAAACAAATTTTAAGTGTGCTAGTTTTACAAATAATTGACTTGTTTAATTTCTTACGACACCATCGTAGAAGGAAATATTCATCTGTTTCAGTTTCAATCAAGGTGCTTATCTCCAACAGACTCCCTTTTAGAGAGGCAAATTCATTAATATAGCTCCAAGATGCTCCTACATGTTGGAAAATGTGGGCTCAATATATAAATCGCAACGAAAAAAAATATGTGGAGAATAATATATAAACACTCTTGTTTATTTCTCTTAAACACACAATTATCAATGAACTCTCTTGTACAAAACTCATACAAGACTCATGCTTAGAAATGAAAAGTTACATTGCTATTTAAAGGATTATACTACATAAATGAAAGGACACAACTAATCATGTAAAGACACAATATGAAAGGACACAAATGTACATGAATGGACACCATATGAAAAGTCACATCCATTTCAAGCTTATACTTTCCAACATCCCCACTTAAGCTTGATTCTCTCGCATTCCAAGTTTGTGCCTCAACTTCCCAAAAGTTTCTCATGTGAGGGGCTTCGTGAATATATCTGCCACTTGGTCTTCGGATTTCACGAACTTAATCTGAACATCTTTCTTATCAAAGCATTCTCTAATGAAATAAAACCTTGTGTCGATGTGTTTGCTACGATCATGGAAAATAGGATTCTTTCGCTAGTGCAATGGCAGATTTGTTATCAACAAACACTTTCGTTGATTCCACCTCATTAAGGTGAGGTTCTTTAAGTAAACTTCTTAACCACAAAGCATGACAAACACTTGACGTCGCAGCAACTTACTCAGCTTCACACGTCGAAAGAGTAAATATTGGCTGCTTCTTCGATGACCATGTGAATGCACATCCTCCAAAATAAAATACAAAACCACTCGTGCTTTTACGATCATTGGGATCTTCGGCCCAGTTGCTATCACTATATCCGAACAATTCCATTTATCCAGTTTCTGGATAAAACAAACCAAAATTGATTGTACCTTTGACATACTGAAGTATTTGTTTGGCCACTTTGAAATGATACTTAGTAGGATTCTCCATATAATGACTAATGAGACCAACTGCATATAGAATATCGGGCCTGGTGCATGTCAAATATCTCAAACTTCCAACCAATCTTTTAAATAGGGTTGAATCGACATGATCTCCATTTATGTGTTTTGAGAGTTTAGTCCCAACATTAATCGGATTGGTTGGCACGCATTTCTCCATCTTGAATTTCTTTAAAATTCCCTTTGCATAGCCTTCTTGGGAAATAAATATCCCATCTTTCTTTTGATGCACCTCAATTCTAAGATAGTATGTCATTAGGCCAATGTCTGTCATCTCGTATTCTTTAGTCATCTCTTGTTTGAATTCATCAAACCACTCCTCGTTATTTCCTGTAAAAATAAGGTCATCGACGTACAAACACACAATCAACATGTTACCTTTATTATCAACTTTCACGTAAAGGGCAAGTTCATGATGGCATTTTTTAAATCCTTTCTCCATAAAAGTTTGGTCAATACGGCTGTACCTAGCTCTTGGCGCTTGCTTCAAACCATACAACGCTTTCTTTAACTTCAACACTTTCCCCTCATGGCCTGGTAACAAGTAACCTTCCGGTTGTTCGATGTAAACTTCTTCTTCAAGTGCTCCTTTAAACAATGACGACTTCACGTCTATTTGATGAATTTATCACTTCTTTTAGGCTGCCAACAAGATCAAAAAATGGATGGTTTCCAAACGAGCTACAGGGGCAAAAACTTCATCATAGTCAGTTCCATCTTTTTGTTTGTACCCTTTGACTACGAGCCTTGCCTTGTATCGTTCTATCTCTTCTTTTGAATTCTTCTTTGCCTTGTAAATCCATTTAACTCCAATGGATTGTTGTCCTTTGGGAAGATAAGAAAGTTCCCAAGTTTCATTCTTCTTAATTTCACTAATCTCGTCATCCATGGCTTTTTTCCACTTTTGACTCTTTGACGCCTCTTCAAAGTTTATGGGCTCAGTATCAGCAAACAAGCAGAACAAGTTTGGATTTTGATTGAGCTCGTAAATTTCTCTCAACGATCTTATCTTTCGAGGTCTTCCACTATTTGAACTCTCACTTTCCGATGAAGGTTGATCACATGGGGGTGGCAATGGAGGACTTAAGGACTCCATCGACTCTTCTTTGACTTCTTTCAAAATAGGCTCAAAAGGGTAAAATGTATATTGCTCCTTATCTTGAGTACTCCGGTCCCAAGATCTCTTTTCATCAAACACAACATCACGACTAAGCTTCCTTTTGTTCTCAATTGGATCATACAATTTATAGCCTTTCGTTGCTTGATCATAACCAACAAAAATATATTTTTGGCTCTTCGCATCAAGCTTGCTCCTGTTCTGATTTGGTATGTGGGCATTTGTAATGCTACCAAATACTTGCAAATGTGAAATGCTTGGTTTGAAACCACTCCACTTCTCTTGTGGTGTTTAATCATGAACACTTCTTGTCGGACTCCGATTGGACAAATAAACGGCACATTCAACAGCCTCTGCCCAAAATTCTTTTGGCATGCATCGAACCATATTCATAATTGATCGGTTCTTCCTTTCCGCGACACCGTTTTGTTGTGGAGAATAAGCACCGGTAAGAGATTTTTGAATACCATTCTCTTCACAAAGTTCCTGGAACTCTGTTAAAGTGAACTCGCCACCATTATCCGACCTTATTGACTTAATTTGATAGTCACTTTGATTTTCGACTAGAGGCTTGAACCTTTTAAAGGTTGAAAATTCCTCTGACTTGTTCTTCAAAAATAACACCCAAGTTTTGACTAAAATCATCAATGAAGGTCAAAAAATACCGATTATTTCCGAGAGATGATGGTTCGATAGGTCCGCATATGTTCATATGGATTAGCTCCAGCGGTTTCTTCACTCTTAAGAGAGATTCTTTTGAAAAGGAGTGTCGATGTTGTTTCCCTTTCAGACATCCTTGACAAATCTGATCAGGATGACTTATCACGGGTAGTCCTCTTACTAAATTCTTGGAAGATATCATCCTCAATCCACCAAAATTTATGTGGCCGAGCTTCAAGTTCCACAACCAAGACTCTTCTTGAAAACATGCTTTCAAGCACTTTTCCATGTCGTGCTGAATTTTCAACATGAACATTCTATTACTTGACATTTGTACCTTAGCTATCAATCTCCCTTCGTAATTCCTTAGGTACAAGCTTTGGCCCTTCATGTGCATGTCGTACCCTTTTTCTAGCAATTGCCCAATGCTCAAAATATTTGCTTTCATCCTAGTTACATAGTAAACATTTTCGATGAATTGGTGTCCGCCACTCTTCAATCGAATGAGAATCCTTCCTTTTCCTTGGATGGTGATTTTTCGACATATCACCAAATGTGATGTTTCCAGCAACAGTAGAATCAATGTCAACGAACATGTGCTTCTCCCCGCACATGTGATTACTCACACCCGAGTCGAGGTACTACGAAGTATTTTCTTCTTCGATTGATCAACGATTGGTCAGAATCTTTTTCGATAAGATGAGACTTTTCAAAGCTAGACTCATTTCGGCACTTTGAAGCACAGTGCCCAAACTTGTGACAATTATAACATTCGACATCTTGCTTATTTTGATGTCGATTAAATCCACCTCTTTCGCGAGCTCGTGATTGACGAGGTTCCAATTATGATCCTTCATTTTTGTATGGACTTTGTTCTTATTGACCTCGTTCATGTCAACGACCGCGTCCTTATCCATGACCATGACCTCTACCACGGCCTCTCCCACGATCACGATATCCAAAGTTACTATATTTATGTTGGTCGGAATTGATCGTCATTGCTTGAAGAGATTGCTCGACTTCTGATTCTCTCATACGTCTTTTTAATTTTTCTTCATGCACTTGTAATTTTCCGAGCAACTCATTCAAGTTAAGGGTCTCGACATCATTCGACTCTTCAATGGCTATTACAATGTAGTCAAAATTCTGCACAAGAGATCGAAGTACCTTTTCAACAACTCGCTTTTCTTCTAACTTTACTCCATTGCTTTCGAGTTGGTTAACAACCGTCACAACTCTTGAGATGTAGTCGGATTCTTTCATCTTTAAGGACTCAAACTCTCCCCGTAGTGATTGGAGTCGAAATTTCTTAACTTTGTCAATGCCTTTGAAAGCATTGTTAAGAATATCCCACGCTTGCTTCGTAGTGGTTGCTTATGAAATCTTCTCAGAATTGTTGGCATCCATGCCGAGTTGAATGATAGAGAGAGCTCTTTGATCTTTTACCATGACTTCCTTTAAGGCCTTTCTTTTTGCTTGGCTTAAAGTAGCGGGATCTCGTGAAAAATCATATTCTCTTTCAATGGTTTCCCAAACATCTTGTCCACCAAGATATGTCTTCATCTGAATGCTCCATCGATTGAAGTTATCTTTCGAGAGATTCGGAAATGGGAATGCTCCACTTGCGGCCATTGTCTTTGTAGAGAATTGAACCTTGCTCTGATACCACTTTGTTGGAAAATGTGGGCTCAATATATAAATCGCAGCGAAAAAAAATATGTGGAGAATAATATATAAACACTCTTGTTTATTTCTCTTAAACACACAATTATCAATGAACTCTCTTGTACAAAACTCATGCTTAGAAATGAGAAATTACATTGCTATTTATAGGATTAGATTACATAAGTGAAATGACACAACTAATCATGTAAAGGCACAATATGAAAGGAAACACATGTACATGAATGGACACCATATGAAAAGTCATATCCATTTCAAGATTATACTTTCCAACACTACAAAGGCCTCCCTAAAATAGGGAGCTCCCTTTTCTTACTTGAACTCCCTACAATTAGGGAGCAATCTTGGCTCCCTATTATTTTCTTTTTACTTTTATTTAAATTGACTCCTGTAAAATGAAAAGCATAAGAAGAAGACATAAAGGAGACAAAGAATACAGACAAAGGAGACGGTAGAAATTAGGGTTCTCTCATCAAAGACTCCCTTTATATAGGGTATCAAATACATGTTTACATAATACATAAAAGATAACAAATACCTAAATTGTCCTTAATTGGTTACTTATTAACGAAGGAACACTAATTGTGTTTTTCTTTCAACACTTCCCCTTGTGCCAAGTCAAAGGGTGAAATGGTGTTTCATTGTTTCCTCGTTAAAACCTTGCCAAGTAACAAAACCCAATGGGAAAAATAAAATTGTGTCTAAGGAAAAGTGTACAACACACCTATGTTGAGGCTCCCCCTGAATCCTACACCTTCTTTGATATGTACATCTATCAAGGGAATTTTGAAAGTCTCCACTTGCTCAATTTACTTGATTCTTGAGAAAGTGCATAGTTGTTGGTTGTAGAAGAGTTGTGGTGATATTACTCGTATTATCACATTTTCTTAAGTGATAGAGTTCAAGAAACTATTATCAGATATATGAATGATCATAACATTCACCATTTATAATCACGAACTACTACATGTATGATAATGATCTCTTTACATGGATCGAATGAGTAACCAACATCAACGATACTATTTGGTGTTTAACAGTAGGAAATAAACTCAACATTTTTTTAGGGGTTACAAAACCATATGCAGTTCCAGTTATATTTTATGAATGGGAAAAATAAACTCGCGTCAATGGTTTATTTTAGGTATCAAAGTACATTTTGATTCCATTTCAGTGACATTGCGCTTTCTTGAGTTAAATCAAGATAACAATTTTTAGAAATTAATATTTGGTCAAGTGTATTAGCATTGGTATAATAATGCTCATATTGTACATATGAAGGGAATTTCAGCTCCCACCAGTTCTTCGTCATTTCACTGACGAAATTAATCTTTCCTTATATCTTCACTTTGACCAATCATGGGAGTGTTAACATATTTCACTTATCCTTATTTATTTATCTGATCATCTTTTGGATATATGCAAGCTGTAGAATTTAGAATTCCACAAACTCAGGTTTTAGTTTAAAACCTTAACATGACCAAGTTTTCCCATGGTTCATTATCTCAAATTAAAATTCAAAATAACTAGCGATATCTCTTATTTCATTAAGAGTGGATATTATGCTCATATCATCGACATATACAACTATAATCGCAAATTTGAAAATTATTTTATTTATGAATACACAAGGGCATAGATTATATTTCCCAATCAAGTATTCACTTAGACGGTTATACCAGTTCCGTCTGGATTATTTCAATCTATAAAGTGAGTGTTTTAATTTAATTGCAAATGCACTCCGTGGATTAGAGTCACTTGCCTTGGCAATGAAAGGCCAACAAGCACTTTCGTATATATCTCTAAATCACGATCCCTATAGAGATATGATGTAACCACAGGTATAAGCTGCATTCTCAGTTCTTTGGAATTATAACATCTATTATGGGAGAGTACGTATCCCCATAGTCAATTTCAGGGTGTTTTGAGAGACTTTGTGCTTCAAGTCTAGATATGCATCTCATGGATTTATTTCTCTCATTGCACTTTCTGAAAAAACTTTGTTTATGCCCTACAGGCTTTACAATTGGTGAGGTTAACACTACCTGACCAAATACCTGTCTTGTTGTCAGTGAATTTAGTTTTACCTAGATTGATTCTTTACATTTAGGTCAATTTGCTCTGTATTGACATTTCGATATAGCGTGGTTCAATATCATCGTGCTCTATGATTCCTTGAGCAACAGTGTATACATCATCAATGTGTGAGGAAAATCTTTCAATCAACTCATATAAACTCTCATAGTACATTGAGGTTTCTTTATTCTCTTGAATCATATTAACATCGGAACGTTCTCTAGTAATAATTCATAGACATAAGTATAACCAGAGATAATCTCATGAGAGGAATTATGTTCATTGATGATCAACTGAAGTTGTGCCATACATGTCCTCTTATTCCTTGGGCGATTATTGATCGAATAAAGTGACCTCCCCCTGTTCTTTTTGGGAGTCACGACCTCAACCACACCTCACAAGGTATGATTGCAATGTCTTATGTGATAGTGTGCCCTTTATGGGGACTTTTAACCTTGCAAATACATTTGCAGTTGGTATATATATGATCTTGTCACTTTAGAAATTGAGTCTTCTATACTTTGAAGACCAATTGTTCACTTTACTTTATATTCACGTTACATTGTGAAATGTGGGGATCATAATGAGAAATAGTATTAAATTATTCATGTCGTTACATTAGAAAATACTTTTTCTTATCTCCCCCTAACGACAAGAAGACTGTCTCATTAAAGTGATAAATTCACTAATTTAGCGATAAAGAGATCGCGAGTCAAGGGTTTCAAATAACAGATGACTGTTGGAGATTCATATCCAACACATATACTTAATCGTCTTTTGAAACTCATATGAATGCTTTGTGGGAGAGAAATAGGCACATATACTGCGTAACCAAATATGCGTAGATATGAATTATCAGGCTTATATCCATTTACCAACTGGTACGCAAAATATCTGGTTAGCAGAGGTTCATTAACGAATAAGTAAGAGTTGCGTGCAATATTGCATATCCCTGTGCAGAGACAAATATATGAGTGCGCATAGCTATTATCTTAGTCACCATCTATATTCTTTTTTACGGTATCTTCTTTGAGAACTTATTGTATATGCACATTAGGGTACAAGATGTATTACACCGATCTTTATTAAAATGCAATAGATATTAAATACTTTGGATGTAAACTCTCTAGCATTATGAGTTACGGTGATTTATAAGTGTGATGAGTCCTCAATCATACTAAACGTTCTAGAAGTTTTGCAAATGTAACATTTTTATGGATAATACGTGCCAAAGCATCGACCAAAACTATAAAACACTTGAATGATCCGCATTTTGAATGGTTATGTCCACATGTATCAATAATTATCAATTATAAGAATGAAATATTATACTTTGTATCTTTAGCATATACAAGTCTCAATCATACAATTTGGCTGATGAATAAGTTTTGAGAAAATGAGTGATGTATCTTTGAGATAAGAATGTATGTAGTGCTCCGAGTACTTGAGAATGCACTATCTGCAATTGAACAGCATTAGTTCGACACTACACTGTGCATCAAATTTCTATCACATTTTGTGTTTCACTCAAAATAAAAGATGTCCATGTTAATTTCTTATAATATGGACCATAATATCACGACGATCAAAGAATTCATGTCACTCGTGTCAAAATATGAATGAATCAGTGTCCAAAAGTTCGTTATTGGTAATATCTTATGATTGAATAATCAAAAAGTAGTAAAGTAGAATTACTCTAAAACGTGCTTTCTTCCACATAAATTAAAGGAATAGTTCCATTCTCATAATGTAATTCTTAATGATAATCATAAACATGAATATTATCAAACTTACAAGGTTCGTTTCCCTCTAGGTCTATACTGAGTTTTTATGACTTTAATCAATATACCACTAGGCATCAAGACTTTGTTACATATAAATATCAATAGCGAATAATTGTCTATTCCTCGAAAAATTCTCACATTTTTAAGAGATATTTGAACGTACTTTTCATTCTAATATTTTACATTATTAGCTAGATATGTTACATTATATCTTAATAGTTTACTCTGGAACCTTGTATGTAAATATGTGGTAAATAAACTCAAGTACATTTAATGCTTTAGAATGAAATCCAAATTTTACCAATAAGCCCAATATAATAATAATTCATTTAAATCAGGCCACATCGCATGAATCTAACTCAAAATAGACTTTAAGAGCAAATATAATAGTTTAATATGAATGACTGATCACACATTCACAAGTTCTTTGTAAAGTAAGAAACAAACAAATTACATCAATCAAAATAGAGGATATCCATTGACTAAATGACCAACAAATAGCACAAACTCTTACATATCTTACCTTGTGGTTCATTTTTCCCACATAGGTAGGGATCAACATGTTTCTTCCCCTTTACTTTGAGGTTATTTTCATATTGATCCTAGTTAGCCTCAAGAAATATCCTTATCCAGAGGTCTAACATTGGTATTATGAAGAATAATAGCATGTCTCTCAATGACTTATTATCATAATTAATATTATACAAGTGCATCAGTATGTTTTCTCATGTGGAAAAAAAATAGATTGAGATCGTATCATTCAATTACTTATTATCATTTAAAGTGACTTTCTTTTTCACATATGGTAAGACATATTTTTAGTCGCAACATATCAAAGTCATTGACCTTTTTTTAGCAAACAATTATTTTCACTGAAATCTTAGACTTGGAAGTAGTGTTTTATAAAATTTTTAAAATATTCATTTAGAGCAGACCCCGAAGTTCGTTGAAAGTTTGTAACTAAATATACTTCCAATATAAGATTTGGGGTCAATATGAAGTCTCAAACTCATTAGAGAATTGACTTTGACTTAGTTTGGCGATTCTTTGTCAGTTGGGAGTTGGTGGATGACATTATTGTGGAATTGTAGTTATTTTAGTTTCCACATCAAACGATTGTTAGTACTAAATTTCTTTTGAGTATATTATTTGAATTTATGTTGAGTCAGTTCAATCAATTTCTTTAGATAGTGAATTTGAAGTATGTCATAAGCTTTCTTTGATATCATGTGAATATACTTTATCACAAGACTTATTTATACAATTTTGTATCGTTCATGAACTTTCATTATCATGAAAATATGAAAATAAATCAATGATACATATTGAAAGTAGCTTATAAATTAGCTTGAATAGAATTACAACATACATGAATGCATCAATTCATCAAATTTATGATTAACTAAACATATTGTCAAAATCATGATCAATCTCTCATCTCATCATGTAAATAACTTTATTTACGATTTATAAATAAGAAATTATCTAAGAGTATAAGTACTAATATATTATTTACTCTATGAATATCATTAAAATATTGCAAAATTTCATGTTTGACAATAGTGTACATACTATCACATGCATATAATTATAGGTAACATATACACATTCTTTGTATAAGAATGCCCAATAATACATATCATTCCATATATCCATATAAATAAATATTTATTAATTGCATTTAATAAATAATAGGATATTTCGAATTACCTTTGAGGAAAGACACGCTTCTTTCCTATGTCATTACTTGAATATTGCTTTTGAAATAGGTTTCGGATTATAGAAAGCTTCAAACCCGATCTCCACCGTAAAAATTTAACCGCTACGTGTTTTGAATATTATATCCAAAATTCAACTTCATCCAACGGGCCGATTGTGTGTAATCTAATTCGGGAAACAGAATCTTGAAATTTATTATAGAATTCATTAGAATTCATATGCTAATCTCCACCGTTCAGATTAGACTTTTATATGTCTGGAATAATATATCCAAATTTTGACTTGATCCAAAAGTTCGGTTGTACGAAATCTTAATTTGAAAAACACTGCACAGAAAATTTTGAAAACAAAATCTGCTTTATTCGAAAATTTTATATATATTTACTCGTATTTCTGAATCCAATCTCCACCATTCAGAACGTAATAGTCTTGAAAGTGTTGTAAAAATGGAGCGCGACCCAACGATTGAAACACGAAAACCGATTTTTCAAAATTACAGCGCAATTAGATTCTCGACGTACGAAAAATGTATAATTGTTACTTTGGTTATGAAGACTTATTTGTTGATCACTCTAAATAGGTTGGATTTTCGTGCTGATAACGAGTAAAATGAAAAACATAGGAAGAAGACATAAAGGAGACAAAGAAGACAGACAAAGGAGACGGTAGAAATTATGCTCTCTTATTCATCCAAAACTTCCTTTATATAGGGTATCAAATACATGTTTTCATAATATATTAAGATAACAAATACCTAAATTGTCCTTCATCGGTTATTTATTGACGAAGGCACACTAATTGTTACTAATTGTGTTTTTCCTTCAACAACTATCTATTACTTTCATTATATATATGATAAAATGTTTATAAATAGGGAGTCTGTTTGAATAAAATTGAAATAGAGAGCTGCCATAAGTAAGGAGTTTGGTAAAATAAAATGAGATATGAAGTTTGACAAAAATAAAGAAAGTTATTTGAAGGAGTGGGATTGTGAAGTTTGATATGAAATTTGTTGGAATTGGTCTAATAAAAAAAACTACACCCAAACTTTAGCATATTTAAAAAAAAAAAAAAAAAAAAAAACTATCTTGTAAGATACAAATATCCAGTAATATTTGTTTATCTCACAGTATCCACCCTCAGAGGAGCATTTGTGGCATTTGCCAAGATAAGTGGAATTTCTTAGCTAGAATAATAAACCTCAGGATATAATTTTGCAAATATCCAAAGTTTATATCTGTTTCAATAACCACGACCATTTTGTTTCTTGGTTGTCACTTTCTCCATGAAAAATCACATTGATCTAAAATAAAAAATAAAAAAGTGAATAAATAAATAAACACCAAACAAGCATTCAGGAAATGACATTAAATTTCACATTAGACAGTATATGCCACCACTTTTGCACTAAAAGCAGTAGTCCATGCTATTTCAAAATAGACATAACTAAAACACCAACAATGTTAACCTGGCATGTAGTCTAATTACAAATGTATCTCTGATATTTTGCCTAAACAAAATTACCCCAACTATCTTTCAAAATTACAAATACCTCCAACATTCGTTTGTCTGACAAAAGTGTACCCTCTATTGGAGTATTTGAAATTTTCAAGATAAGTGTGTTTTCAACTTCTGCAGAAAACTAAAATTAAAAGGAAAAAAAACAAAAAAAAAAAACATCAGTGATCTAAAATCCAAAAACAAACCAAACAATCATATTGACAAAATGCTACTAGAAAAATCACAGTATAGCAATGGAATATCTCTAGCCCAATCAATCTACATGGAACCGGTTTTGCACCAAAAAACCTGTATTTCATACTAGTCTAAAAAAATCTGGGCACCTCCAAAAAATCAAGAAACGTAAAAACGACGACAAAAAATCCGAGGAACACACAAGTCTCAACTCAAACCACACGAACAAGGCTATTCACATAGGGCACAATCTTAGCAATATCCGGCGAGCCAACAACCCCACCACCATTGCTCACCACCTCAACCTTCTCATCGCTCAGCCCGTACGAGTACACAACGCTCCCAACAAGAATCATCAACTTATCCCCACCAACACAAGCCAGCACACGATATGTTCCCTTGATGCCAGCTGGCACCCCCTCCAGCTGCAGATCAATCCCCTGCCTCAGCCTCAAGTCATACCCATGGTTAATCCTTATCACGTAGTTATCATCCGACGTGTTCGAGATGCTGATGTAGCACAGCTCGTCCCCAATCTGCGCCAGTACACCACCTGGCGAGCTCTCGGTCGGCAGCAGAATGATACCGTACACCTCGTTCTTCAGATCGTAAGCCAGCACCTGCATCTTAGATGTCACCCAATAAGCCGTACCCTTCATATAGAACCCGGGTCCCGCGGCCCAAAAATCCTCCCCCAGCTCCGCGCAGATCGCGTCTGAGCAATGCCAAGAGCCCGTTTCTGATGAGTAGATCTCGAAGCAGACAATCGGCTGGCCGATGAGAGGCACGGCACAGACAAGCTGATAGTGCCCCTCGATGTTGTGCACGTAGGGTTCGAAGGCGAGGACATGGGCCGAGTTGGGCCCATGGTAGTATTCGGGCTTGGGGAGTTGTTTCCAGTTTTTGGTCGCGGGGTTGCAGATAAAGTATGGGTTGTTTCCGGCCCGGGCCTGGCAGAGAAGCAGGCCATGGCAGGAGCCGATCAGGTCAACAGGGCCGGGCAGGAACCCTAGCGGGGGCATGGGCACGCCGTAGGCAGCGGGGTCAAGGTTGAGGAACATGGGGCTCGTGTCGCCTCGCTGGTAGAAGAAGCCTGATATATCTTGGAAAGTGTGGGTCTGGAGATGGGCTAGGAAGGGGGTTTGAATCCAGTGATCCCATTGGGTCGAGACGGACCGGAATTTGGTGAGGATCTTTGCGGAAAGGAAGGGGAGCACGTTTTCTTTTACGGCGTCTTTGATATCCATGCCTTCGATCTTTCTGATGGACAGAGGAATGTGTTTCTCCTCTGCATTCTTGTACAGGGAAATAAAAAACACATGTTAATGAAACATAATGAATCCAATAAACAGAAATTTGGAGAAAATTGCCTAACAAATAAGAAATTTGCACAGTAACATAGTATAGAACAGAATAATACGAGTTTCAAATGTAATAAACAGAATTTGAAGGTTAGCATGAAAATCTACAATGATAATTAAACCATGCATGATTAAATATGTCATTTCCAAAAGCTTTGCATATTAAATAAGAAATTTACAGAGAAAATTGCCTGATTACAGATTAGGATAACATCAAATTTCAAACTGCCTCACAAGAATATACATTGAAACAATTTCCAGGATGATTAATTATCTACACAACAGAATCAGAATCTTTTTTTTTTTTTTCTTGGCACAAGAAACGCCTTTTAATGTCATTAACATGCAAGAAAATCCAAATACGGAGGAGAAAATAGAAAGATTAATGGAGGTACTAAGCGGAATTTGAAGGTTAGCATGAATATCTACAATGATAATTAAGCCATGCATAATAAAAAATGCCGTTTCCAAAAGAATTGACTGACATATAAGAAAGTTGCAGAGAAAATTTCCTGATTACAGAACATAATAACATCAAATTTCAACTGCATCACTAGAAAATAAATTGAATCAAACCATTAGTTTGATCTTGCTTTTTTCAGGAAGAAAGCACGATAAAATGATGTTCAAAGAACCCAAATTCTAATAGCTTCACAGATCGCAGATTTTCTATTTATTTTAAAACAATAAAATAAAAAATCAAAGAGTGGGAAAGAGAAGAAAAGATACAAGAAAGTGAAATATAATGTTTTACCTTGACAGAGAGGTCAATAGTATCCATGCTTGATGAACCAATTTCATGGCGATGAAGTAAACTTCTTTTAGAGCGCTTCTTATTTTCATCATCCAGAGCGAAATAATACCACCCTTCAGAGTGATCGGGCATTTCAACATCACCGTCTTCATCAAACTTCTGTGCCATCTTGAATTTATTTCTTATGAACGGAAAATGATAAACTCTACAAAGCAAAAACCACAAAATCAGAAACCCGTGCAAGAATTAGGGCAAAGAGTAATATGCATGTGCAGAAATAACAAACTAAAATAAAAATTAGAAATAAAACCCCAATTAACACAAACTCTGCGTAAGAAATAATTCGATCACCGAAATTAAATATCTCAATTGATCAAAACCCAATTTCTGTAATCTGTAGAATCAAAACAAAGCCCAGGCACAAAATAATAATAATAAAAATCAAAACCCAGAATCATTAAGAACACATTCGCATGAAGGGTGCGCAGGATAACAAAAAGTAAAATGTTCGTGAACTCTGAAATGTCGAGAAAATCAAAACCCATCGAAACGTACTCAGACGAACAGAGTTCTGGAAAAACGAAGGATTTCTCAAGCAACCAGCGAAATATTTGAAGAATCAAGTAAATTGCGGAAAAGAAGAGAGGAAAAACGTAGTGAAGAAGACAGTTGTAACTGCCAATACCCACAAACGAGAGAGAATATATTGAGAGACTGTGTCGCCGCCAAAGACTCCAATTTTTTTTATTTAGTTTTGAATTATTTTTTTAATTCAAAATTCAAAGTTTTCGAAGAGATTAAACTCCGCAGTACCTTCCGTGGGCTCCAAGTTAAGAGGTGAAAAAAAAAAAAAAAAAAAAAAACACATTTCTAAGTAGTACACTGGGCTTTGAGGACTGTTCTACTTTATTTTATTTTTTCAAAAAACAATTAGTTAAATGTTCAAGTGTGAATTGTAATTTGTATTAATTAATTCGTTCACATGGTCCTTTAGATACAAAAGATTATTATAGTCAATAAATGAAACTAATATCTATATCTATCTATATATATAATATATACTGTTAATTTTAGTTAAGACGTATGTATATATAATACTGTTAATTTTTGCTAATAAAAGACGTATGTGTATGTTTTAAGTAGTAGCGATTGTTATGGCATGACGTGTTATTTGATATAATTCTTGTACACAAGAAGATCCTATTTCGACTAGATTACGAGATTTTGATTTTACTTACCTTAATTGATATTTATCTCATGATATATTGGACGGTTGAAATTGAAAGAAAAGCTGTCAAATAAATGAATAATTAAATAAGGAATTAAGAATCATGGCTTAATTCAAGATCCCTAGCATCTTAGTTAAATTCTATAACTCTAGGTCAAGGTATCTCGTATCCCATTTGTAATTACTACTTTATTTAACTCGTGAAATGATGGTCAAAGACATTTTTTTTAATATTTATCTCCGTCTCTCACAGAAAATCCAGATTATTATCTTAATAAAAGATTGATGTACAATACCATTTCTATGCTTACTTTTTAATACTAATTAAAGAAAATAACAAACGGGTATATATTTTCGTTTTTTAACAAAAATGAGTGTCATATTACCTTTATATATATATATATGATTTGTATCATGTAGGAACCAATCCCCAGTGTGAGAACTAGGAATCCACATGATCCACTAGATCAAATATGTTGTACGAATTATATAATTAATATAATTATATTAATAGAGAATGATATATATGTAATTATTAATACAATCCTAAATTAACAGCAAATTCTTCCATTAGCGACCCCTCAGATACGCTCAGAGTACCAATTAAGTTTCCCAATTATTATTTGTTTCCTTAATTATCGATTTCGTCTTTCTTGGGATTAATTAGAGTTTAATACCCTGCACGAGTATGGCGGAGAGAAATCTATTAGCAGACACTTCGAAGATCATGGAGAATAACGACAGAGCTGGCAAAAAAACAAAAAAGACGATCTGCGAAAAAATTGTCATTGGATACAACGCCTCTGTTTGCAAATCCGGGAAAAATCTTCCTCAATTCCTGTTGGTATAAACTCCTTTTCACTCTAGTCTGTTTGTATCTATCCGTATTACCGTCTATATTCATTTCAGCAAATATCTAGTGTTTTTTTGTTTTTTGTAATTAGCACACACTTCAAGAATAATTAGCAAATCACACTGTTTAGCATATTGCACTTGTACTAGTTAGCATAGTGCCCTCTATACTAATTAGCATGCTCAAAACTAATTAGCCATAATTTCAGCAAACATCTGTAATAGTTTTAGCATATAGTTTGATGATAATGAATATTTTAGCAAACGTCAACGATAGTTTTAGCATATAGTTTCATCATAATGATAAGGTAACTAGCACACGGCTAACTATGTAGCAACATATTACTAACTGTGTTTCTCAACAATCTGAATCCAGCAAAGTCAACACAATTTCATACACAAATTAGAACTACTAAGCATCATTTTCATATATAACAAGCAATTCATTAATTAATTTTTAGCAAGCTTTACAAAAAAAAAAAT